>MU225818.1:1353832-1371724 GCA_018584345.1 Thuja plicata | reverse complement strand
TGCTAAGTGTTCCATTCATTCTCATGAGAGATGGGTTCATGTGAACCACTACTCATGAATTATGGGTCAATGAGTTTGACTCAAAAACTACACAGTTGAATCCTGATAGCAATATCACAAATTTAAATATGTTTTTAAGGTTGAATATATATAGAGAGATGTTCATATATGGATTTACATTTAAATATAATCAACTATTCAGATGTCCACATACCCAAAACATATTGCAGAAACAACACAACAATATAATCATCCGCAATAGTCCACTTATATAGGGACAAAATATGAGAAAATCATTTAATAAACATGTCTTTTGTATTGGAAATATGACTTTTCAGTTTTCTATGAATGTTGGATGACTTTGTTATGACAAAAAAAAATAGAAACTTTTAAGCTGAACTTTGTTCAAAACTGAATTAGCAGATACAAAGGGAAGTCCATATCTATGCTTATATTTATATGTATAGGTGATAAGTCATAAAAGTGCAACTATAAATGCAGTAATGAGCCCATGTATGGATATGTATGTGAGTATAGTTATGTACTTAATTACTGATATTGCGTAGTCAACAGATGATGGTGAATAGGGTAGTGAAATTTGCTTATTATTACTATCCTTCCTATTTCATTAGATAACATATTATAATGTTTAATTCTATTAATATTTGCTTGTCACTATTAATGACTTGCTAACAATGATCTTAGTCAGAAGACAGAGATGTTCTATGCAGATAAAGTGAGAAGTACAGATGACTTATTGTGAAGGGATGAAAGATCTCTGGTAAGGGAACCGAAGTTCAGAAGGCTAATTCAGAAGTACCAATAAAAGGACCTATGCTGAGCCCCAAAAGGTTCTCTCCCCCAAGAGACAGGAGTTGCTATGAAGACTAAGCTTTTGTAAATGTAAAAAATTATAAGTTTTAATAATAAATGTTTTATACAGCTTCAGCCTTTTACTAAAATAAAAAAAGAATCTATTAAAATTCGGAAGATAAGATGGAAGCTAAGAAGTTGAATCCTTTAAAAAAATGAAACCATACCAGTTATCCTTTGTCTACTATAAAGATGTAGCATTTGTCATCAATGTAAGTAAATAGAGATCACCTGTGCAGCCATCTTTGTCTAGAGCCGAAACAGTAGCTTTCCAGATTGCTGAAATAACCTTCAATTTGATGAGATAGTATTGTCTTTGGGTTACTTTACCTTTAGAAATTCACGTTATAGGTGTTGGTATTTATTCCAACAAATCTAGTTTACATTTAAATTAATGACCTTCAAGGACAAACATACACGTGTTCTAATTATATTTTCTTAACTTGTTTAAATCCACAGCATAGGATTATAGGAAGTATTGAAACCCAAATCATGCAACTCTCTCGAATTTCAGACATTTGTTAAAGTTCATGCTCCAAACTTGCCTCAACGTTTAAAGATAGTTAAACCTGATGGAACTTGTAAAGATAGTTCACACTATATAACTTGAAGTTGCAAAAAGCTGGAATATAAAGATGAATTTTTTCTCCCTTCTCTAAACTAAACAGCAACATTTGGTACTTCCATAGATTGACATTAACTAAATATTTCAACTGGCAATCTCTCTGATTCTGAGCCAGTACTTTGTCATTCGTGACATATACAAAATTTTAAATTGCATGTAGTTCAATGTTATTTTATCTTCAATGTGTTCAATTTTTATCATTTAAAAACCACAATGTTAACACTCCACAAGAGCCACTCACAGTAACAATGCTAATAGCTGCCACTCTATAAAGTAACTTACACTATCAATTCAGAACCATGAGTGTGATTCAAATATGATCTTGTGGTAAAGAACCACACTTCAGTAGGACAAACATAATAAAATACACGAAAGAAGATAGTTTCTGTGGACATAAATAGAGCTGCGTGTCTTCCAAGTAGTAGCTGTAAGCTATCTCATAATAGCATCTTTAGATCTTTTTGTTTGCTGTGAATGGACGGAAGCGGCAACAGTAAGGATATTAGTTTGGCTGGTCTGTAAAGAATCTACCATATTTACAAGTTCACAAAATTTACAAAGATCTAGATGGTTACTCATGGGCTCCTATCATTGAAACTCACAGAAGACATGGATTTCCTCTCACCAAATTCAATGAAAAGGTGTTCAAGCCTATCAATTGATCTTTACCAGCAGCCTCCTAGCCTGTGCCAAAATGGGAACTCTAAAACAGGGTATAGTATTTTCGCAGATGTTGTAGCTGCTAATGTGCCGACAGACATGTATATATACAAAATGTGGAAGCATAGACAAGGCATTTAAACTATTTGACAAAAAAGCCCCAGAAAAATGTGTTTTTATAGAATGTAATAGCGGCAGGATATGCATATAGTGGTGTCCTTCATGTGGGGTGTTGAAGATAATGGCTCAAGTATTTTGGGAGAAGGCCTCATGAAGCTCGTTGTCTAGCACTGCAAAATCAGGTGGTCTCAATGTGAGTCTTAATTTTGGCTTCTGACATTGACAATGTTGCTTTGTATGAATCATAGAAGGGGCAAATAGGATGACTTCATTTCCTCAATTAATCAAGCCCAACATTGTTGCAGCAATGGCCTCTGTGCAGCTAGAAGTAACTATCACAAAATGACAATGAACAAAGAGGTTAGAGGTCAGGAAGGAAAAGGGAAAGAAATGATGGAAAAGTCTAGTAGAGACAAAGCTCAGATGGAGAAGACAGAACATTAAGAAAAGAGGAGGGAAGGGGAAAAAATCATCAATTCACTTTGATATAAAGAACACTTAAGGATAAACATAGGCTTAAAAATAAATTAAGGTTTTATTATTTACAATAAGGCTTAATTTATCATAAAATTTAATATCATTCTCGAGATGAGCACCATCGTTGATAAAAAAAATTACATTGTTGTTGCATCTTCAACTTTGCTAGCCGGTCTCACTTTTTCACATTGTCTGAAGCATTGACCAATTTTGATTAAAGCTATTTCACAGGACATTAGTATCTCCTACTATTTTTTGTAATCTCCAATTCAAATTCTTTTCTTGATTTACTCCACAGATGGTCAATTTCAAGTCTCTCTTTACTGCGAAGTGTTCTATGATATTCCTCAATATCATCCTTAATACAAGGGCAAGACCTTTCTATTCTGAACATTGGCATTTGCTACGATGAATGTAGATCCTAACCCTAAAACATATCTCAACTTGTTTTTAATGATAAATCCTTCATTTGAATGCATGGGTTACTTTTTGGCTTCCCCATCAAAATTAAACTTGCACCCACCAAGATCTAGTGCACTTGAGATGATTTTTGGTAAGAAATGGGGGACATCCAAATTGAAGAAATATCTGATCTAACAGGTTTTCTTGTTCTGTTCATTGCACTATTTTCCTTAACTAATCTTTCTTTGTTTTATCAAACAAAGGAATCATCACTGAAGATTGTGGACAATGTCTCCGGTATTAACAGACATCATTGTAGCAATGGTGCACATTGCAAATGTCTCTGCTTATTCAAGATACATATTCAACCATTCAAACACATACAATCACCTAAAAGGCATGGCATATGCTGTCTCGATGCCTACTCCAAACAAAAAGAAAAAGTGTCGGATAATAATAACAATGTGTTCAGAGTCAATTAACAAGATGGAATGCCCAGTAAATACTACTTAGAATTAGAGTTCAGCATCATCACGCATGTTCATTCTAAAAAGGTTTAATCTTAACACATTTGAATTTCTATTCAAAACAAAATTGCTATCCCGAATGAGCATCATATCTGCGCAATCAAATTCCACATCCATACTACATGAAACTGAGACATGCAATTTTTGTAAGTTTCGAAGCCTTTATAAGCCAAGTACAAAAAGATGCTGCAAGACCTAAAAATAGAATAGGGCATGGGCAAGATTGCAACAAGAGCAATAGACCACAGAGAAGAGGGATATTACAAATTCAACCCATTTGATGAAGATATTAAAACCACATGTATTTACAATAGGGTCCCACGCAAAGCTGTTTAAAATGATTTGCCAACATTCCTAAGGCCTTAATAAGATTTTTATATGCATTCCATTATTTTTAATACAAATAAAAAAAGACCTTCGGCAACATTCTGCAAAACATTATATAAAGACCCAATTTCTTATTTTGAACAGAAGATAACCAATCATCAAAGAACTTCATTGTGAAGGAAAAGCATCAAGAGTTAAGCAGACAAAAACAATACTGATAGATTTAAAAGCTTCAGCTCCTTTATTTCCACAACACCAACCATTTCCTCATTGGAACAAATGAGAGAGTAACTGCATTCTCACCTTCTGAGCTCTCATCTTTACCATACTTTTGAACATGTTGGCAATCAAATGTTCAAAAACCCAAATTGGCTAGGATTCACTGGGCACAGTTTAGGTTCTAGCTAACAGTCGCACACTGCGAACAAAATTTAGCATGACTTGGCAAACCGAAAATAAAAATTCGAAATAGATATCTGTTGAATTGAACTTTGAGAAAGCAAATGCTAAAAGATAAGTGTTGGAATTAAAATGCGATCAGGCACAAAAGACTTTTGTTTCAAGTTTTTAACTTTTCCCCTGTTCACTTTTTAGGGTTTTAATTGTTTCTTTCATATTTGTAAAACAAAATGAATCCAACTATATGATATGTCAAACTTTCGGGCATACATCACAATATTCCAGGCAACCTGGCAGGCACAAAAATGCTAATGAATAATACCAAATTTTTAAAATTCATTGATAAGAAAGAGACATTCGGTGCACAGAAAGTAAACAGTGCTTTTTGAAAGGCTATATATACTTTGAGAATCTCAATAATGAATCCACATTCCAAAAAACGAACTCAAAAACAATAAATGCAAGAATACAAGTTTTTTGCAAGGTCTATACCTACTTTGAGAGTCAAGTCAACATTAATCAAAATGGAACATGAATTTTAAGTATCAACCATATATCCAAAAGTCCAGTTCTTAAAATCCACTATACTACAAAAGCCCAACACAGTATCGATCATAACATGCACACCCACTAATTTAAATCCATCATAAATTCAAGTGATTCTAAGTGAGAGTGAACATCTGTAATGGACGCAGCTTTAAGGTCTTCATTGCAACCTGATCCGAGCTCAACTTGCGAGGCATCCAATAAATCTAGAAATATTACATTCTTGAGCTGGAGACAAGATGTTTACAGCATTGAATACAAAAATATTGGTTTGTGATTTTATCACCCAATAGATATTTAATTTGATATGGAGATCGTATTTGATCTGATTTGAATGCATTTGCCTCGACAATTTTAATTTTCAATTTTAATTTTCCAGCTTGTATTCTGGTAACATTTATGGGGAAAGAGTGTGGTTTTGCAGTGTGTGAGACAGGTTTCCAGCTTAAACCTAACACTATATGTAGCCTATTGGCTAATAACGACACTCAAACATAAAATAATTTCAGCTTTACCTGCTTCTGCTATCCCCCAATCGAAGATCTAGCTTACAAATTATATCGGTTGTGTGACTAGCAACGGCATTGACAAACCATTTCTAAATTATAGAGGCTGAAGTATTAATGAAAGAGATAGAGTGCCTTATAAAAGAGATAAAGCTATTCTATCAAACTGAAGCATCTTCAGAAGTAGTTCCAGACAGAGCAAAATTAATCATCTAGAGAGTAACGGATAGATCTAAGACAAGTTAACTAAGGCATTGTTGTAATGAATTAGCCAAAATAGTAAGAATATTGCAGATCACAAGTTATACTTATACCATCGGCTGCAAGCGGAGATGACGTAAAACTATATAAAAAGAAGAATCTAAAATTGATTTAGAAACCATGATCAACTAGATTAAAGTCAATACCACAACATAATTATTATATTGAAAACAAATCTTAAGAATTCTTGCCTATTAGGGTCGCAATTGAGCTTTGAGAAAATAGACTGATGTTAATATCATGCTTATTTTTGAAGTTTTAAGATATGCAGAAGAAATGTCTAGTCAAATTACTCTGTAAATTGAAATCTAAACTGTAAATGGAGCTAGATGGATTTAATGTCTGTTCACTTTCATTTAATCTAGAAAAGATTGATCCAAACATGAGCCAATTCATAAGTATAATTTTAACACGTAAGTGCAGATGTATGACTTCTCATTCAGCTATACGGAAAAGAATTGATACAGATCCCATGGAGGCCCAACCGAATGGGCAACCTCTCCAGGCAGTCTTGGATAAATATTGAGTCCTACGGCTTAAAATAGTCAACGAAGACAAATGAAACCCAACCATAATGCCATCATTTACACAAGGCAATCAGCTTAAGCTTAGTTATGGGAGTTCAATTAATTACAATGAGATGCTTCAAACATAATACTCATTCAAAGACACTAATACTGAACCCTTATACTCAAGGGCAGTTGTTTACATACACTCAGAGAGTGATAAAGTGGGGCAACTTTGAAATAACATTGAATATCTGCTCTACAGATACTTTGACTGAATAAATATGAAACTCGCAGACTTTTAGTTCAGATACAACCAATACAGAGAGGAAGAGATTGAAGTCCCCTGTTTTTAAATTCTGTTTTTAGTCCTCCTGTTGCCGCTTCGTCGTCCAATGCAGTCTCTGGTATTCTCCTCTTTGAATATGATTGTTATTCCTTCATCCTACTCAAGACCAAACCAAGGCTTTTCTTTTGTACCCTTTCTGGTATTCTACTCTTTGAATATGATTGTTATTCCTTCATCCTAATTGTTGGTGCTGTCCCCCGCCACAAAGCACTGAAAATTAGGTTGCTGTTGAAGTCTATCCTCTCTTAACACCAGTCCAACCCTTAAAGACAGACAAACCCAGGTTAATTTTACTTTGAAACTCCCATCACCGCTCTATAATGCTTTCTTTAGGGGATTGTATGATCGCCCGGCTTGACTCTGTACTGGATTGACCAATATATTTAAGTAATCTTTGCTCACTCAGACAAAAAAATGTAACCAGGCTAGGTAGACCGTTGACTTGGGGACTTGTGCTCAGATATTTAAAGAGATCATAGCGAGGTTTGAGCCTTTTCTCTACGCTTAAATTCAAAAGTAGAGAATTCAAAGCGACAATTTTGGGATAAAAACCTGCAGTGCCTACCAAGAAATCAATGTTCGCCTTCAATTTCTTGGTTGAAAGACGAAGTGCTTCAGGACGTACCTTAAGAATCCGACCGATTTCCTCCTCTGTCAGACCAAGACTCCCCATATATTTAATTTTCGCTTCCAGGGTTTCAAAACTAAGGCCTATAACTGCATTGAGAGCTCGGGCAAATCCTGTTGAATCTTTCAAAATTCCTATTCTATTCTTCAAGTACTCCACTTTAGGTTCCACCTGCCTCTCAAAATCCCTCGTCAAAATCGCAGGCCCTGTTCTCAAAGCCTTGCATAGATAGACCCCTGAGCCAAAAAGGGTTTCAAGATGGAGGATTCTAGGGGCGAGACAGTTGTCTAAGCTGAACGTAAGCAATCTAGGTGAGATAGATACAATATGTACTATGTCATGAGTAGCCAAGCCCAGTTTTTTGAAGAATTCCATCTTGGGCTTCAACTGACTATCTACTTTGAGCATAAGAATAGTTGGGTTTCTAAGAATGGTATTCCGGAGCTTCTTTTCAGAAAATCCAGAATCTTTCAAGAGATGAATGACTCCTCTAGCATTGTGGTCGGATTTGGTCCGCAATAAATCTGCTCTTATTCTCATGACAGTTGTCAATTGAGAAGAAGAAAACCCACATTATTTTGTTAAGAGATCTGAAATGATATTGAGTTGGGGCGTGAAATGAGATGATGACGGTGACGAAAGTGATGAGAAAGGTGGGAAAGTGAATGATTGAGAACGCAATTTGATTGTAAGAGGGAGAGATGAAGATCTTCCTGAACAAACTATGCATCTCCAAAACAATACGAAGGTCATTTTATCACTGTAAATTGCACAGGAAAACGAGACGTGTGTTGCTGTGAATCGCAGCAACCAAATGTGTTGTTGAAGAGCATTTAATCGAGGGTTTCTTCATCTAGGATTAGGGTTTACTGGCATTCCCATCAACGAAGAAGATAACAACGTTTAGTCCAAAGAAAATTTCAACCCCTAATTTTTATCACCCACGACTATCCATGTCATTTATGTATCTGTTTTATTTTTATTTCTGAAGTATATTTTATATAATAATTGATATTTATTAGTGTAATCTAAATTACAATTATGTTATTTTTAATTTTTAATATATTAAAAATTATAATTTTAATCCACATAGTTTAGGATTATATTTGCAATCTTGCTTCTTATTAATGGAATTCAAAATTAAGTGATTTGATTTGATTTGTATTAGTCAAAATAGTAAGAAATTATTTTAGTGGGTGTTGCATAAAAAAGATAACGTCCTAGAAATTCAATATCGTTATAAGAGTTGCATTAGCACCTACAATCATAAGGATAAAAATAGACATTTATATTATGCTAGACATGTCTACAAAGTTGTAATAAATTGTAGATCCAATCAAGGGGCTTGACTAGGGCACAAGAATGGTACAAAAAAATTAACAATACTTTTTAATTCACCGCTAATTTTTAGGTGCATAGAAGTTAACATATATTTGAGATCACAATGTTAGGCCCAACCATGTATGTGTGGTAGTACATGGATTTGTCAATGTAATGATTTTAGAAAGAAAGTTTTAGTTTCTTGTTGTTGTTTTGGTTGCTATTTTTTCATATATATGTTTACTAGTTTTATATCATAATTGTGTTAAAAATAATTATTTATATAAATAAAAGAAGATTAAAATTTTCAATACAAAATTGTCCAAATCAAGCTCATTGTTTATGTAAAATTTGATTAATTTTTGTGGGTATTTTAGTTTATGTTTGAAAATAACTTCATATGAATTTGAGAATTAAATTTATTATTATTATTATTATAATTATTATAATTATGTGTGTACACACACACACACACACACACACACACAAATATTAATTTCCCTTTTGTTCATCTAACTATTTAATTTAATCAATTAAATAGTTTCATTGCTAGTATTTATCAATAATCTAAATACTATCCTAATGTATTTTATTTAAGTACATTTGCCTCATAAAATCCCCCTTTTTTAATAAATTCATATTTATTAAAAAATCCTCCATATCCCTAATTCTTCTAAGCTAGGAGATATTCAAATCTAATTTGAATTATAATCTGAACCCTACCTAGAGACCTATTAATCCATCTAGAAGTCTACCTTGAGCCTACCCTATTCCTACTCTACACCCATCACCTCACTTCCTAAACATACTTCCCCACCTAATTATCCTCTTATCCTACTTAAAAGGGTGATTCATACCCCTTTTAATGCTAATGGAATGCTCACACATATGTGGAAATCCTCTCCAAAATCGTCACCCATTCCTCTTAAATACTCTTACATATTTGTCCCCCACTTGAATATATTAAGCCACTCAAACATTTAATGCTATGTTTGACTCTAAAATAGCCATCACTTCCAAGCCCATGTGTCCCTTATGTGGCTCTGATGTGGATACCACATAGGTGCCACCTCATTCAAGCCCTCCTCTTCTCTCTCAAAAATCTATAAATAGAGGCCTTCTCTTGTATTTGAATCTCTCATTTTGCATTGTTATTATGTTATTTTAGTTTTAGAAGCTCATTTCTAGTTTTTATGCGTGTATGCTCAAATCATTTAGAAGTTACATGTTAGGCTAATGGGTAATGAATCATAATTTCTTTTAATTGTCTTGCATATCAATTTAGAACATCATATTTTGAGAAGAATTTGAGACTAGTTCTTCATACTAGCTCTTGAATCTCTTCTTTTCATCCAATCTTGCATTCATAAGTTGCATTGCATTGGGGATCCATTCCATTTGTGTTTGAGAGAGCACATTCACATCCAATTTAAAAGAGAAAATCAAACAAGTAGTATAGGGTGCAATAGCTTGTTTTAGCTCAATCTGACGTTATGATGATTTCTTGTTGGTTCTTGCTTATTTCATGAATTATATGTGCTAACCCGCTAACTTCTTGTTGCGCGTTGCTTTGACACAAGCCAACTTGCTAGGATCTCAAGATTCGATTTCCTCTCTTGAAAGAATAACGGGGTTATTCCCAAGGTTCTCCGGGGTCGGGTCACAACCTGCTTGGTTACTCAGTTGAAGATAAATGTGACTGTTCATGAGGAGGCCTTTGCTGGTTCTTTCAAGACATCAAACTACAAAACACTTTAGTTCTTTTTTGGTATTTTCCGTTTTAACATATATGGGTGTTGTGAATAAAATGCAATTTTGGTATTTTTAAGATGTGTAGATTTTCAGAATTAAAAGACGGAAGAGAGTAGGGAGTAGAGTGACGAGAAATAAGAAAATGACTGAAAATGAAATCCTACGGACATAAACCGTTATAAACCCTTCCTTGCGAATTGAATGATGGGAGAGATTTGGAGTAAACCCACGAAGCATAAATTAGACTAAGCCACAATTCACTACCCCATGGATGCAAGCGTTTGGAGAGAAGACGAATTCACTCATGCAAGATATTCAAAATCGATCAAATCACGAAGCCACCGAGATGTACGCACCCACAAGACAGATTTATCGTTAAGCCCAAAGATGATCTCTTCCATGCATTCGTTGCAACAAGGTAAAGTAAACAACAACAAACTGCAACTAAAAGAAACGCGAATTTGAAACACAATAAACAAGAGGCTCTCTTAAAATAATGAATAATGCAAGCATACATTCAATAATTTCACATAGGTAGCAGCAATTCACACACCATGAATGAAGCACCAAATGTATATTTTTATTGCATCCCGAATCTGATCCATTACATTGATTTATGATTACAATATATAGGATTTCATCCACAACTATGAATTCCAAATTTAGGGCATCAGAGATAAAAATAAATTAAACTAAAACTTTACTGAAAGGGAAACTATTCTTAACTGACACTAGATAACTTGCATGGATCCATGAACCCATTTACAATTAGTTTTCCCATGCAAGGTGGGTCAAACTCGCCAAGAAGAGAGAGAAAAGGAGGGTTTCTTCTGAAAACTTGGACTCTTCTTCTTGTTTCTAGAAGTCTTTCTTGGAATCTTCATCTGGAACCCTTCTGGCAGTGGAGACTAATATGGAGCCCTTAGTCCCTTCAAAATGAACTCAAGCTGACCATCAATTGGATATGGAGTTTAACTGGTGTGAAAAAATGTGATCTTGCTGGAAACACCCAGTTTTTTGGACCCTGACCTCTACTCCAAAATTTTTTAGTGCCAAAAAACTTAAGTATTTATCATCAGATCCTTGGTCCAAAGTTTGGACTTGTCGGAGGCCGAAAAGGCTAAAATATCTAGAAGGCCAAAAAGGCCAAAACTCAGAGGGCCAAAAAGGCCAAAAACTTTAGGGGCCGGAAGGCCAAAAACTTTGCAGGACTGAAAGGCCTAAAATCTTGGGAGGCCAAAAGGCCGAAGATCTGGATTGTTTGTGGGGGCCGAAAGGCCGAAAACTGCTTCAAGGAAATCCTTAAGTGTTGGAGATTTCTTCTTCGGAATTGCTTTGTGGTTTGAGGGGTCAATTTGGGAATACCTCTGGGTGGGCAGCTCGGAGCCTTTGTATGATTTCTTGAATTTCCTCATAGTTTATCTCTTTCCTTTTTTCCCTATAAACTTTCCATTCCTACTTTTCTTTAAAGGCAGTTAGCTTGGAAGTGAAGAATTGGATTTCCTCTACGTGATTGGTCATCTTCATCATTTCTTCCTTTGAATAGAACAACTGTTGCAGGGCTTCCTTGGTCCCTGTACCTGCCATAATGTCCCTGAATTGTTGGACCACTTCTTTGGATGGCCGTAAGACATGCTTATCTTCATCCCAGTATAAGTCAAGGTTGATCCCTATGAATAAGATATCTATTTCTTCTACCCATTCCATGACCTCCTACTTATCCAATATGGAAGCTTGAGATTTCTCATAAATACCAATTATCTTGGTTATGCACTTGAACCATGTCTCAAATTTGTCTATCTCCTCACCTTCATATATTTTCACCAATATCTGGAAGCGCTTTTTTCTGATGATCTATAAATCTTGGAGGGTCATGCTCCATTTTCTTGTCTCAAATTCTAGGCCACCATCATCTGTCATCAAATCTATCAAATTTGTAGCCTCTATTAGAATAACCATGTAAGGTTTGAATATTTGCTTGATAGCACCTTCCCCGTATTGCTCAAAGTCCTCCTTCCAATCTACACTTGCTTTGATGAACGATGGGGTTAAACCTGCCAGTAAGTCTGGAGTGTTTCTTTTATCCAACATTGCCTGTAGCGAGGCCTCTGGTCAGTTAGGGTCAATCGGATGAATCATTTTGTGAATGAACCTTTTCAAGGCTTCATTTTGTTGTATCAAAGTCTTTATGGCCTCTTCGTCCTTACTCATAAAACCCAAAGCATGTTTGATCCCTAAGGCTGCTAGTGTCTTGTTCCCTTCCCTAGTAGGTTCCCCCAAATCTACCTCCTCAAATGTATAGTCTTCTGAGGTAGTTGGGGCTTGAGAAGTGCTGGCAGATGGGACTGCAACCTGTGCCTTCCAGCGTCCCCTAGTGTCCTGAGTGACATAGAACATTGTTTGGGATGGTAATATGATTTTTGTTTGATGAAAGGTCTATCCTAAGGATGCTACATCCATGTTCTCTCCTTCATCTTCATCTGAATAGGTTCTCCTCCTAGACTTTATTTCTTTGGTAAACCAAGTGGGTCTACTAGATGCAGTGAGCGACTTGTATGGGGTAATTTGAAGAATTGAATCTAAATTTTGAGACCCTAGAGTCACCTCTTTATCTAGCCCTTCTCCTTGTTCTTGTCTCTGTTCCCCTTCAGTTTCTTTTCCTTGGCATTCTCCTTCTCCTTTTTCTTCTTCTTCCTTGTCTCCCTCTTGTATTGTCTCATCTTGTTTTTCCTGACTTTTGTCTTCCTCTCTTGAGGAACTAACCGAGGCTTCGTTATTGAGACCGGTCATAGCCCCCATTGTGGTTTTGAAGGCTGATGCAACCTCTCTGGTTACTGATCCTCCCGGTGTTGGGATGTGGCAAGTCAAAGGGCTTAGCGATGGTGGGGTAGGTGTTGGGAGATTTGGGATTTGAAATGGAAGAGTGGTTGGTGGAGTAGGAATAGGAGGTGGTAGAGTAGTTGGTGGAGTAGGAATGTGAGGGGGCGTTACAACAACATTGATCTCTGTTGTAGGCTTATTGGTAGTCACCCCTTGGATGATTGGAGACTCTTGATTCCTGAAAAATTGATCTGCTTTAGAACTGCCTCCTACCTTGGGTGTATTTGGCTTTGGATCAGTAAATTGAGTGGGAGGTGGAGTCAAGATTACCTGTGGTTGAAAAAAAGAAGTACCACCTGCTTCATATCTAGTTGTATAATCTGGTGTATCTTGGCCTTGGTCTAAGAATCCTTCTAGACCTTCAAAGTCTGATATTTGGAACTCATCTGACCCTAGAGCGTCTAAGGGGTTATCTTGCTCTTTAGACTCCTCTTGTTGTTTCTGACTAATCTCCTTTTCTCTCCTTTTTTGAGACCTGGTCCTTTTGACTAGGAGAACTTCTTCCTCTTCCTCTTCTTGCGGGTCTTCCTGTACGGTTTCCAATTGTGGAGGTGTAGAAACTTTCTTTCTCTTGTATGTCTTCTTCCCCTTTCCAGTGACAAGAGGATATTGTCCAGAAGTGGAGGGTCCCTCATCCAGTGCAACCTGTGCTTTCCCTGTGGGAGGATCTATTTGTCTGGTCATTCTTGTCTTAGGAGCCTTGGGCCTTGGGTTTGACCCGTACTCTACTGTACGTTCATGGCCATGCACTGTGCTTGGCTTCTGTGGCAGTGCCTTCTTGTATTCCAGCACTGTGTTTATCTCTCTGCGCTATTTATCCGCCTTCTTGGGTGGATCCATCAATGTTTTCACAGGTATTGGGCTCATTTTGTAGGGCCTCTTGATCCATTCTTTCATTGTTCTCATTACATGCCTTGCCCATAAATTTATGTCATCATTTCCATCTTTGTTGACCTCTCTGTTCATGATGGGTCAGTCATATATTTTTTATCTGTATAGATGGCCTCCAGGACCTCTTCTGAATCATACTCCCAAACTTTTGGGGGAATAAGGGTCTTTATGAATTTTTTTGCCAAGGTAAGAGTCATTCTACAATAATTCTAGATCTTGACCTCATGATCATCTACACAATTCATCCAGTGATCCTCCAGGTGTGGTTTGTGAATGTAAAACTTGTCGATGATGTGGTTGTATGTGCCGATTGGATCAAATCAAGGCCACACTGTTCCGTAGAGTTGTAGGAGCAAATATTTATAGACCTTCATGTCCAGTAGGGTATAGGGTCCTAGTGAAATGGGAAAATCTCAACAGTGCTTCTTCTTGTATTTTATGTGTTCATATGCATCTGTGAGCTGTCGGGCTATTTCCAAAATGATTATCCAATTAGATGGATATCTAGGCAACTTCTTTGGATTCATAGTTGATCCTGCTATCCAAATATACATGAAGGTTTTGAATTATATATAATAGGCACCTATGGCCCTCACCTTGGCAACTGCTTCCTCTGACATCTTCTTTGCAAAGTCACCCTCAATAGATCAGATGATTGCAAAAATGAAGGCATCATTGACTATCCAATAATCTGAGCTATCTTCTGATATCTTTGCCCTTTTTTGTAATTGGGGGTATATGATGTGGGGCCATGCATTGGGATCATTTAGGATCCCTCTCTTTACAAGTCCTGGGTAATCTTCCCTTGCTGCCAGTAGGTATACTACGTAAGTACTCATATAAAACTTAGGGTTGTGTTTTATTTCCACTAGCTATTCATCCATTTTGTCGCTAATGATGGTTCCCCAATTGAACCTGGACCTGGACCTGCGGCCCCTGAGTATTTCTATAAGGAGAATCATCCAATTCTCTAGTTGGAATGATTGTGGTAACCCGTATACTCTTCTTATCATTGTTATTGCTGCCTTGATGTCATCTTTCATGTATCCTCTCCTTAAGTCTATTTTGTCCAGCTTATTTTTGGGAAGAGGCTGCTCAAGGTAGTGATTGTTGAATATTTCATAAGCCTCCTCTACTTTGTTTCTGAACCATAAGTTTCCCTTTTCTATGAAGAATTCATAGAACTTGTCCACGCCTTTGTGGAGATAAAAAAACATCTTCTATGACATCTGACCTGATATCCAATACTGTTTGGCCCTCTCTATTCTGTACTACCCTTTTGTCAGAGTCGTAATGATTTGCCAAGGTCATGATCAATTCGGGCGAGGACACGGCTACTGGGTGAGCTGCTGCACTGACCAGTCCTGCTAATACCAGGGAGGTATAATCCTTTGATCTCTTGGCTGGTTTGCCACATTTTCTTAGGAAGTCATCCCAATCCACATTCCCGATATTAGTATCAGTGATTTCACTATGCTTGTTGCTAATCTTTGAAGGGGGAGTGTTCCCCTTGTACAAGTACTTCATGGGTGAATTAGTCTTTTTCTCGGGCATTCCTGTAATAAAACATACAAGTATCAATATCTTATTTGGAGAACAAATTGAAAGAAAGCTAACTAAACTAAGAAAACAAAGCAAAACTCTCTAAGTCATTGAGAATGCAGTTTTTTCGCACTTTCAGGGTTTCGAACAACGAAGAATGTCTCGAATGTCGAAAAGGCCAAAAATGCGAAAAGTCATCATCGTAGTGAGTTTGTTTCAGACCTTTTGGTATGGTGGAACCCATGTCGACAAAGTGATTTGTATCCATTCTTGTTCAGGGAAGTAACTATTTACATATATTTACCTGTCTTTTATAGCTTTATTTTCTATCATCTATGTCTTATGGGAGTATTATTATATTCATTTTTTTAGTTTCCTATTTCTCATGGTTTAATGTTTTTAGATTCTCATTATCCTATAATCATTTTTCTTAAGGTTCCTTTTCAGTAAGGGAATCTAGGAGTTTGATTTTATGACTTTCCTTCCTTAAGGACACAATGTAATTGCAATTGATCTTGAATGTGCTTTTGATTAATTTTAAAGTCTTATGTGATGTTTCCATATAAATCCTAATGCAATTAAAGGGAATTCTGCATATAATATTTTAAGTGGAGAATTATATCTTTGATTCAATGATACCTTCAAATGTTCTAGTTAGTAATTTATTAATATTTTAAAAAAAATTGATCTTGATTTAATTAGTCTTCCATGGATTTGAATATTTACTATTTTAATGGAAAGATGATATTGTTATCTATGATCATGATTTGAAGATTACAACATGTTATAGTTGTTAGAATAGTCCCAAAGGGTAACTGAGAGGGGGGGGGGGTTGAATCAGTTATCAATTTATTTAATTCTTTAACCTTATTAACTCTAGAATATAATAAAGAAAATGCACATTCAGATAACACAATAGATAACAACATAATTTGGTTATGGGGAAACCAAATGGTAAAAACTCTGGTGGGAATTAGTACCCATAATGAACTATACTTGTTTATAGTAATCCATGTTAGAAGATATTTCAACCCTGTTAGGAGTTGTAATTTACAATGCAATAAGTATAGTGACCTGGTTAAGGGTCGGACCCTGTTAGGAGTCTTTTATAAATAACCTTGTTAGGGGTGGTGGACTTACTGTCCAAAATCTCACTGCTTAATGGTGAAGGCTACAACCTTCTGTAGAACAGATATTCTTAGAATAGTCCAAAAGGATAACTAAGAGGGGGGGGTGAATCAGTTATCAGTACCTTTAGTTCTTTTGCTTCCTTAACTTCATAATACAACAAAGTAAATGCTTAATTAGATAACACAGTACACAACACACAATTTGATTATGGGGAAACCAAATGGTAAAAACCCCAGTGGGAATTAACACCCACAATGAACTATACTTGTTTATAGTAATCCCTGTTAGAAGATATTTCAACCCTGTTAGGAGTTGTACTTTACAATGCAATAAGTATAGTGACCTGGTTAAGGGTCGGACCTTGTTAGGAGTCTTTTACAAATAACCCTGTTAGGGGTGGTGGACTCACTGTCCAAAAGCTCACTGCTTGATGGTGAAGGCTACAACCTTCTCTATAACATATATGCACTATATTTGATGATGAGCTATAGAGTAGACCTTTTGTCTTGATCAGTTTCAGTGTATTACAATCTTTAACTTCTTCTTCACATAGAATCTTGATAAATGAACCACATCTACTCTTGATAAATGAACCACATCTGATATTCTGCTTTGTACATCTTCTGTCTCTTTTTGTATCATTCACACTTAGCGTATCACAATTGACTTGCTATAAGTATCTTTATCAAAGTATGAGATCATGGGACCTGTAAGACAACTCTTCATAACATCCTTGTTGGCTCTACTAAGTACGCAAGCATAATTACAACCACACAAGTATAAATTGAATAGACGTGATGCTTCACTAAGTTGGCCTCACCAAATTAACTCTAACTTTGCAATCTTCTTGAAACACATTTGGCACCTTTAGATGGATATCATAAACTCATAACTAATCATGAATATACACATGCATATCCCAAAGATAGGTGCAACTCAAGAAACACGTTATATACGTCAGCCCTAAATAGTTACTCTTCCAGAACTGTAACTGCCAATAACAAAATTACATAACTTTACTGAAACATCATATCTGGGTCTGTGTGTATGAACATAACATAATAAACATGTCAACAACATGTATCTAACCACGCAAGTCTTCATGTCATCATTCTGATAAGTACATACAAAATTACTACTGTGTATTATATGTTGTCATCAATGACAAAC
>MU225818.1:1310481-1322134 GCA_018584345.1 Thuja plicata | reverse complement strand
AGGTTTCTTACACCCATGATGACACCTTCTTACACTTTCTAAAAGTGTTTCATTGGACTAAAACTCTTACACCCTCTTACACCTTCTTACAAGATCCTTCACATGTGTACTTTAAGTACACTTTGACTCATCACATCCAAAGTTGCTCACACATATGTGAGAAAAGTGGGCCTCTTGCATGGTTTATGTGTCCCTCATGTGGCACCTATGTAGATTCCACATGAGCTCCACCTCATCCAAGCCCTCTTTCTCCTCCAAAAATCTATAAATAGAGGCCTTTGTTAAGAGCAAATCATCTCCCTTTTATGCATTGTTATCATGTTAGTTTGATTATAGAGCATTTAACATTTTCATAGCATATTTAGTTTTTAGCTCATGCTTAGTTCATATTTGCAATCTAGATATTACATGTTAGGACTAATGGAATGAACTTAGTTTATTTTCATTAAATCTTGCATATCATTTTTTAGCATAGTCTTGCATTATCATGTTTGATGAAGGCTTGAGACAAGTTCCTCATACTTGCTCTTGAGTTCTTCACATTATTAGCTTGCATCTTTAATCAATCATAGCGAGATTTTAGTATTGTGTTGGGAGAGCACACCCACAAAGCTCTCTAAGAGCAAATCAATAAGGCTTGGGTGCACTTGTTTGGCTCATCAGAGGTCATGATGGTATCTTTTTTTTTAGAGCATGTTTAGACATGTTAGTGTAGTTTATTGATGTATATTTCCAACGTTTGCATGTCTGAGCGTCCTCCCAATAGGTAGGTTTCCAGCATGTACATTTTGGCACGCCCGGTGGGACCCACATCTCTTGTTTTCTAACATTTTTTGTAGATTTTCTGCAGTTCAAAAATTTTTCACGCAGACCCGTCTTCGCTTTGGAGTCACCATTTCCGCAGATTGTCATCTTCGCTTCTCGGTTGTCTACACAATTTGGTCGTTTGCACCTATACTTCACCGTCTCCACCTATTTAAGAAAGACTTATAGAAAAATTTGGTTTAAACTACTTTTTGTCAACTTTTAACATTTTTAACTCTCAAATTTCTGACAGTAACAAAGTTTTTAAAGGGTTAAATGCTGCCTGGTTTGATAAAAGTGTTATTTTTAAGTTTGAATGAGTTTGTTCTTTTTTTTTAACAGAATCTGACTGTTAGTATTTTGTTGTCTGTGCAGGTCTTTCACCGTTTCTGCAGATCACCGTCTGCGTAGATTGCCATCTACACAGATCACCGTCTACGACGTTTTGCCATCTGCATGTTTTCTGAGTTTTGTGGTTTTGCAGCATTTAAAATATGAAATTCCAAACTATTGACAAATTTCATGTAGGTTCCTTAAACGACTTTAACAGATTATCTAAATGAACTTATATGATTAATCATTTGTCTTAGAATGAATGTTGTTTAAAACAAAACTCACTCAATCTTGAATGTTAAAGGAATGAACCTCATTAATCTTGAATGACATAAGGTAAATGAATAGACATTTCCAAGCTTTGTTTTTTGCTGTGTGGTAAAAAAATTAAACATGAATGTTTAAACACACTATTGTGTCTTTTGCTTAGGTAGAAAACACATAGTTTTCTTTAATTAGGTTCAATTTTAGAATGAACATTTCTTGGTGTGTTTGAAGAAGTGTTTCTCAACACTTCTTTCGAGCTATATGTCATTAGATTAAAACCCCTTTAACATAAGTGATGCTATGATTAAGTTATAGCCATATCCTCTCCCCTCGCCTTCATAGATCTTGGGTGAAGAGAAAGCTTAGCCTAATCAAGCTTCTAGAGAGGCCTGTGTAGAGGGTGTGCTTCCCCTTTAGAGGATGAAGTCAAACCGGTAATCCCTTCGGCTGGTATAGAAATAAAGTGTGACCCAAAGGTCCTCTTTATCCCTTCAAGCTCAGGCGGGTCGTGTTTAATGGTAGTCCATACTAAGTGAATATCCTCAACATATTGGCATGGTTGAACTAGAGACTTAAGTGTCTCACGCCGTACAAACCGATTGCGGGGATTCCATGAAACCTTTCTAGCAACTATAAATTAGTAGCCTACCTGATTCACCTCTGAGCGGTGACTTATTATAGTGAAAGGGGAGGGAAGATTCTCCCCCTAAGATTCCCATCATACGTGTCCTAGGGTATTGTGTTGTGAAAGAGATATTCGTAGCACGACAACAATACCTGGCAAAAGGCAAAAACATGGGCGCCCTTCTGGGGGTGACATGCTGTGTGAGCTGAAGGAATACCAAGCAATGGGCCTATAATATTTCATGTGAAGCCAAATTCCTAAGGTAGCTACTGTTTGAACTATCTTCATTGTGCTAGACCTAGTAAAAACATAAGTGGTTTGAAAGAGTCACTTGAACATACACAAATGAGATATTACAAAGTTGAAGAAAGATTTCCTAATGTCACATTTGCTAGTATCCCTCAAGGTTTCTTTGTCCCTTGTTGGATTGTTTTGAGATGTGTGTCTATTATTTTATGGTTTGCCTATGCTAAAAATTAGTTCTTGTCATTGAAAAAATTGCCCAAAATCAAACTGAAGGTCAAATATCTGCCCAGAATTTCAACACACTGCCTTAGACACAGTCGGTCGTCTTCGCTCTAGATCCACCGTCTGTGTAGATTATTGTCTGTGTAGATCACTGTCTGTGAAGATCATCGACTGAGTCTGAGACTTCCGTCTCTGCCTTAAAATAGTGAGCTTCAAAATTGGCTGAGATAATCAAAATTTGACCTTCTACAGGACCCTAGAATTAATTGTCCTAGATCATTCATTCATTCAGCCAAAATAAGATTTTCCATGACATGACCAATTTAAAGAAACATAAGAAGGTTAAGCTTCCAACATCTCCAGTCCTTAGAGAGAAAAAAGAAACCACTCGTAAATCCAAGGAATACCAACATATTGCAACATCTATCAAACAAGAGATTGAACATCGTGAGAAACTTGACAAAATCCTCTACAATAACAAAGTTTGCAATTTTATGGCCAAGTTTTCAATCAATATTGCTTTTTTTACCATTGAACAATACGATTAGGTAGCACCTTGCTTCTGCATCATTCTTCCATTCTTCCATCATCATTCTTCCTTCTCTTGGAGCATTAGATCAAACCATCAAATCAAATCAAATCTTTAGGTTGAAAGACCTTAATCAAAGTATCACAAACCTTCATCTTTAAACAAACACAACATTGCTTGTAAACTATCAGTCCGTCTCAAGTGATTTAAATCCCTTAGTGATGTCCCATTTTGCTTGAGATCACAAGTCCATCTTCAAGTAGAATAGGTATTACTTTAAATCCTTCTGTGTTTGTATCATCATAAGGTTTTAACATGCTTAGGTTTTGTTCCAAAAACCTTTAAATCAATTATCAATCAATCCAATCAATCAAATCAATCAATCAAATCCAATCAAATTCAAGATCTAAGATCTTTCCTCCATTTCATCTCTTAGATCTCCTTGTCTTCCATTCTTCTACCATTGTATGGTTGTCACTCAATCCCAAGCTAGAAACATGAGGTGAACAACATTCAACACTATTACCCGTGAGGAGAACCCATTTGCCACTCAATACTTTCAAGGAACTGGGGTACGAGCTGAGGAAGTGTCTGAAGAAACTGAATTGGTGGACCAAGAAGAAAGGCTCACCCAAGTGAATGACTTCCTTAGAGACCCATACAACTTGGATATGGTTGAGAAGGCCATTTTGCATAATAGTGATGAAATATTCTTGAATCTTATTCATGATGGTGTCACAGTTCCTGTTGACTTTGATGAAACACTTCTTACCAGAAATGTCACCAAAGCCACTGCAGCCATGGATTATACTTCAAATGCTACATCATCACGTGACACTGGTAAGGGACCTATTAGCAAACCTCCCACATCAGTACCTATATCAGCACCTGGATTAACAACTACATCAATACCCCAATTGACACCTAAACAAATTCAACATATCATAAGCACTTTTCCAAACAATACTACACATAATAGCACTCAAATGACAACAACTCAAGGAGCAAGTGCTAATGTCAATAACATAGGGTAGGTTTCCATGCCCTTGCCTTCATCTTTGTTTCAAACAATGGGGGAAAAAACATCTGCAACCAATACATCGTGAGCTTATCAGTATATGCCTCCTCCTACCATTGGTATGACCTCCACGGGATTTTTAGCTACACAATTTGGAGGAGGTAGAGGTTATGTACCCTCATTTTTCACACAGAATACTCCATATTTCACCCAACAATTTGATGAGATCAAAAGCATTGTACAAGGCTTACAAAATGGGGGCAAGAAAGAGTTTTCTTTTGAAGAGATTTGTCCTATCCATTTTTGACAAGTCTATCATGATGCAACCATTCCCACCAAACTTTGAGATGCCCAAGTTTGAGAAATACAAAAGTGAAACATGTCCCTCTACAACATCTCAAAGAGTTTTACATTGCATCTCAAGAGGTCGCCTATAACGAGAATTACTTAAAAAGACTTTTCACCAGGAGTCTTGGAGGCACAACCTTGGAATGGTTCATGGCCCTTCCTTATGGGTCAATCTCTACCTTCTCTGACCTTGCAGAGAAGTTTGTTGGACAATATTCATATAACATTGAGCATCAAGAAACACTCAGTGATTTGTGCAATACTAAACAAAAGAATGGAGAAACCTTTGCTAATTTCTTACAATGATGGAGACATATTGTGAATCACATGCCATGGAAAATGCCTGATAGTCACTTGATTGACATCTTCACAAAGAATTTAAACTCTGAGATGTCCTTCCAAGTGAAAATGGCTTCACCTGACACCTTTGAATCCCTTGTCAAGAAGGGAAAAGACATTGAAGATGGCCTTTTGTAAAGAGGTAGCATCAAACATTATACTCCTTCCAATAATGATAAACCAAAATTCTGGAGTAAAAACAAAGGAGTTGTCAATGATGGAGTGACTGATGCCAAGGATGTTCAAAATGTTCAAGCATCCAACAATAAAAATCAAAACAATCACAATAACAATTAGAATCAAAGTCAGTATCGCAACAACAACCAAAATTAGAATCAGAATCTGAACAATCAGAACAATCAGAATCAGAACCAAAATAATCAAAACAATAATCAACAACCACGCAATCAATCATTCTTGTTCCCTCACAAAAATTACAACAATAATAATAACTACAATAATAATAACAACAACAACAATAATGACAATCGACAATGATGACAATTCACAGCTTTAGCAGAACCTTTAGATGTGATCTTCAAACAACTTGCAAATCAAGGAATGATAGTTTACCCAAATACTCGACCTTTTGATGAGAATCAACCTAAACCTGTTTGGTATAGGGATAATGAGTATTGTGATTATCATTGCATCAAGGGGCATGATACCAAGAAATGCATGAAGCTTAGATACTTTGTGCAAGATCTCATTGAGGATGGGAAAATTGAAGTTGAAGGTCAGAATGCATCCTCATCTAATGCAAAACTCAAAGTCTATAATCAACCCTTCCCACCTCATAATCAAAACAATGCATCAAACACAATCCCATATGACTATACTACCAATACTATTATAGGCCATGATCAAACATGTGGGAGTTTAAGTGAAAATGATATCTTTGGGTTTGACTCTCTTTGTGGCTACATTGAAGAATCTGACACACATGTTAATACCATAATCCTTAAAGCTGCTAACTATAATGCTACTACACGTAGACCTAGAGTCACTATTCAAGCTGCTGGTAAACCTTCTACATCTGCAAATCCTCTAGTTGCACCATTTACTGCTGCTCAACCTGCTTCACACTTTGACTTGTTATCCCAATTATGAAAGACACCTGCACAAATATCCATTCTAGAGCTCTTGACAACCTCACTAATTGACAGAGAAATCCTTGATAAAGCTCTAAATGAATCTTGTGTCCCTGAGAACATCAACGCTGCACAATTCAAAGCTATGATAGGGAACCTAGCCGCGCAAGAACATCTAGTCTTCACTGATAAGGACTTTGGTGGTCCTGATCCTCATCATAATAAGTCCCTCCATATAGAAGGTAAAATCTACTCCACAAGAGTAAAATGAGTCCTCATAGATGGTGGATCTGGCCTAAATTTGTGCACATTGAAAATGATTCATAATATCGGTCTTTCTGAGGACCTCATTGATGTAGACAAATGAATCACAATAAAAGCCTATGATGATCGAGAATGAGAAAGAAAGGGTTTGATCACACTACCCTTACAAGTGGGCCCGACCCTGATTGAAACTATTTTCCATGTACTAGATCTAGATCTACCTTATAACATCTTTCTAGGACGTCCATGGATACATGCTATCAAAGGTGTACCCTCTACCTATCATCAATGTTTGAAGTTCCCACATCACGGTAGAGAAATCACAATTCCTGGAGATCTTGAGCCCTTTCAATATTGCAAAAGATTAGAAGGCAAACAAGCTAATTACTGTCCGTTGAATGAGTTTGGCCAACATTTCAATCAAGAAACCCTTGTTCCAGAAAAGACATCAGAAACACTAGTTGAGCAATCTAAAGGAAAGGAAAAATTTATTGAAGACAAAGCTACTGAAGACAAAATCTCCTCATCTAAAGCAAAGGCCACATTTATAGATCAAGGCATGGGAGAGTATAAATTTGAAAGTGATTTATGTATTGGTCAACTCCCTTTGTCTCCAAAGTCTTACAGAAGACCATCACTATTACCCCTCTCCAAAGATAAAGCACTTATGTGCTACAAGTCAACTATTTTTTATCATTGGGGGTCCCTATCAGATGAACACATGGAATATAGTGTCCTTGATTATGGTACTAGCCTTGGAGCTAATGAATAGGTAAGAAGAAGATCATAACACCTAATGGCTATCCTAAAGGACATGGATTGGGTTCTGTAGAAACTAAAACTAACTTCGCTAAGGATTATTGTTTAGCTGCCTCAGATTTAGACACTGAGGAAGAGTTATTCAAAATTCCTTTCCAATATATTGAAGATGACCTAAAAAAAAATCATCATGTCTTCACTATCATCCAAGCCAACCTTTCATCCCCTCATCTACCCCTCACAAACCCTAAATTAATTGATTGGGATCAGCAAGACTCACCACTAGCTTTGGACATATGTGATTTGGATGAGGCAGTTTTAGCCCTCTTTGGACTTAAGAATCTCTAAGAATATGAACATCATATACACTACAGTGAACAAGCCTACTTCAGTAGCCAAGTCAACTCTCTTAGTCACAAAATTGAAAAAGAAAAAAAAAAAAAAAATGAAAATACATCCTCTGGTGAAAACCTCTCACAGGCACCTTTGGATGAAGAAAAAGATAAAATAAAGGACACTTCCTCTAGTGAAAACCTTTTTGAGGTGCTAGAGGAGGGAGAGGCTGAATTTATGTTTATATCATCATAACCAGAAGTGTCCTCTATGATCATTGAAGATACTATTCCAATTAACCTAGGCATGGAAGAAGATCCACACATCGCCTACATTGCAGCTTCTCTCAGCGATCAAGAAAAGAAAGACATGACAACATTCTTGCATAAACACAAAATCAACTTTTCCTGGATCTACAAAGACATGCTCGGGCTTAATACAGATATTTTCATGCATCATCTTGCTATAGATCCAAGTGTAAAACCTGTTAAGCAAAAACTTTGCAAGATGCATCCTCAAGTTGCATTAGTAGTCAAAGTAGAGCTTCAGAAGATGCTGGACGCTGAAGTAATCAGACCAATTGAATATCCTGAATGGGCTTCTAATATTTTACCAGTAGGTAAGCCTGCTGGGGGCATTCGCATCTGCACTGATTTTAGAGACTTAAACCTTGCATGTCCCAAGGATGATTTTCCACTCCCTAATATTGACATTATAGTGGATTTGACGACAGGACATGAAATGTTGTCACTTATGGATGACTTCTTAGGTTATAATCAGATCAGGATAGCACTAGAAGACCAACACAAAACCACATTCACAACACCTTGGGGCACCTTCTGTTATCAGATGATGCCTTTTGGTCTTAAAAATGTCAAAGCCACTTATCAAAGAGCAATGACTACTATCTTTCATGACCTTTTGCATGTCATCATGGAAGATTATGTGGATGATCTTTTAGGAAAATCCAAAATAAGAGAATCACATATTCCTATCCTTACTACCATCTTTGAGCAATTGGAGAAGTATAAGCTTAGGCTGAATCCCAAAAATGTGTCTTTGGAGTACAATCTAGTAAGCTACTGGGATACATTGTGTCGCAGTGTGGAATAGAATTTGATCCAAAGAAAGTGAAAGAGATCCTAGAGATGCCACCACCCAAAAAATTGAAGCAATTACACAGTTTACAAGGCAAACTGTAATCAATCAAAAGATTCAAGTCACAACTGGCTGACAAGGTGCATCTGTTCTCCCATCTCCTGTGCAAAAATATCAAGTTCCAGTGGAATTGCTTGTGTAAAAATGCATTTGAGAAACTGAAAGGCTATCTGGCTAATCCACCCATGTTGGTACCACCTCTTGGTGGTCATCCTCTGATTTTATACATATTTTCTATAAAGGTTGCATTGTGAGCCCTCCTGGCACAATTGGATAACACCGACAAAGAGAGAGCAATTTACTATCTCAGTAGGACTCTTATTGGCTATGAGTTGAACTATTCCCTAATTGAGAAGGCATGTTTGGCCATTTTTTTCTATACACAAAAGCTATGAAATTATATGCTTAATCATAAGATTCATCTTGTTGCCAAAATTGATCCACTCAAGTATCTCCTGGCACGCGCTGCTCTTACTGGTCATAAGACAAAATGGGTCATGATCCTTAGTGAGTTTGACATTGTTTATGTGGATTGAAAAGCCATAAAAGGACAAGTAATTGCAGATCAATTAGCTAAAGCACCTGTTGATGGTAAACATCCTCTGATCACAGATTTTCCAGATGAATCAGTCCTAAATCGTACCCCGAGTCCACCATGGAAGCTTTATTTTGATGGATCCTTCACTTAGAAGGGATCAGGGGCAGGAATCTTGTTTGTTACACCAAAAGGGGATCTCATCCCTAAATATTTCAAATTAAAATTTCCTTGTACCAAAAATATTGCAGAGTATGAAGCCCTTGTACTTGGACTTTGATAGGCCATACAATAGAAGATTCTCACTTTATTGGTGCTTGGTGATTCACAATTGGTTATCCAACAAGTTATGGATGAATATCAAATGAAGGATGACAAGTTGCTTCCCTATCGCCAAATAGTTGAAGATCTCAAGATGCATTTCATTGAGCTAATCTTCCAGCAGATCCCTCGCATGAACAACAAAGCAGCAGATGCCATGGCAAAAATTGGGTCCTTGATCACTATGCCAGAACATAGCACATGGTGTGAGTTTCTTGTTGAGAATCTTACAGTCCCTTCCTATGACAAAACAAATTCTGAAATGGTGTGTGAAATTGCTGATCCCAATTCCCCATGGTACCAAGAAGTGTATTCCTACTTACGTGATGGACATACCCCACTTACTTTAACCCCCAATCAATGTAAAACCTTCATTCACCACACTTCCCGATACACAATCCTTGCTGATACCCTCTTCTGAAAGCATTTTGATGGAACTCTTTTAAGGTGTTTGAATTCTGATGAAGCACAAACATCCTTGGAGGAGGTACATCAAGGAATCTGTGGGGCCCACTCTAGTGGACTTACTTTGGCCAAAAAGTTGTTACACACTGGATATTACTAGCTGACTATGGAGCAAGATGCCTACAACTATGTGAAGAAGTGTGTACCTTGTCAACAGCATGGCAATTTGATACACGCTCCCTCCCAATCACTCCAACCTACCATCACCCCTTGGCCTTTTTCATGCTGGGGTCTCGACCTCGTTGGCTAGATTTTCCCTAATTCATCCAATGACCATAAATACATCCTGGCCGCTATGGAGTACTTTACCAAGTGGGTCAAAGTTGTTCCTCTCACCTACACTATTGGAAAATAGATTTCAAAGTTTATTTTTAACTATCTTATATGTCGCTATGGAATTCCTCAAGACATTGTTACTGATAATGGAGGACCTTTCAAGAATGAAGATGTCACAGAGCTATGTAGGAAATTCAGAATTACCCACCATACCTCTTCCAAGTACTTTCCATAAAGCAACGGTCAAGCTGAGGCTACGAATAAAACCATTCTCAGAATCCTCAAGAAAATAGTCAATGAAGTTGGCCATGATTGTCACCTTCACCTCAACCCTGCCCTTTGGGCTTACCGCACCTCCATTCAAACCCCCATGGAAACCACTCCCTTTGCACTTGTTTATGGTACTGAGGCTATTCTACCCATTTAAATTGAGCTCCCTTCCCTCAGAATCTCTCTCAAGAATCTATTGTCCAAAGAAGAATATAGAGTTGCCCACTTGCAAGAGCTGGAACTCCTCGATGAGAGATGCCTCAATGCCCTAGACCACCTCTACGTGTATCAAAATCACCTTCACCTTCAGTTCAACAAAAGGATCAAACCTTGTTAGTTTGAGGTTGGTGATCTTGTCCTACAACATAATATGAAGAACCTCCAGAACCGTGAGAAGAAAGGGAAGTTTGAACCTAATTGGTTGGGTCCCTTCATTGTTACAACAAAGTATGGTTCAGGTGCCTATTATATTGTGTCCCCAGAGGGAGATCCACTCCCTGATCCTGTAAATATTGTACATCTCAAGTGCTTCTATTCTTGATCAGTCCATAGTCCATTGTACAACAAAAATTTTCAAAAATCCAAAAAATCCAAAAAATTAGAAAATCCAAAAACATTCAAAAAGAAAAAAGCAAAAAAATAAAAAAATCAAAAGCTTGAAAAGAAGATAAAAAAAAGCAAAAGAGAAAGAGAAATAAATCCATCCATCTGTGAAAACCACTTTGGTGGCACAATGGATAAGTACATGGTGAAAACCTATTTTAGGTGCCATGTGTAGTCAGATCCACCATCAGTTTCTACTATTTGTCTATACAACTTGCATCACCTTTCATAATAAGTGTCACTACCCATATTTGTGCAGGTAGTTCTTTGACCATCTTTCTTCTTACGCAATAACGATTCCCGCACGACTGAGCTTACCAAATCAAACACTGAGCTTTTTTCTAGAAATAGTGATCGCACCCATTTTACATCAAATCAGTAGATAGATTAAATTTCTTATGCTCAGTCTATTCACAAGCAATTGCCAGTGAATTCACATTTTTTATCAATCAATCTTTTGCCGATCAGGATGCATCCTTCCGGTGTCAGCTATTCTATCAAACATCACATCAAAATTGTTCATGGCAAGAACTTTTGGACTGAATGATCACTTGGTGAGGATGCCTTTTTGTTGATTTTATCTTATGTTTCACTATGTCCTTATCGCGACATGTCATGCCCCGCAAGGGAACCGGGGAAGAGAACATAGATTCTCTTTGAAAAATAAAACCTAAGTAAAAATTCATGAAATTTTTTGAACTTTTAAAAGAATTATGTGAACAAAACTTAAACTTAGATTCCTTCTAGGGTTCCCTTCTAATTTAATGCACGATTCATTTAAGTTCATTAAGTAAGCTAACAACAAGTTTTACTTCTCAAAGAAAACTACATCATATCATTATAAGAT
>MU225818.1:1269003-1282393 GCA_018584345.1 Thuja plicata | reverse complement strand
ACTCAGCGAACTCTGGCGAAGGCAAATACTGGTGCTACAACCACTTCCTTAGCAATAATATCTATCGTTGCAAAGGGATCAATTCAACCATTGGGAGGAGGTGATGAGCCACCTGAGAAAGCTTCTCTCTTAGAGAAGACCTATGGAGAGGGTCCTCTTCCAGATATTAGAGTCATAGAAGGAGTAGTCCCGATAGACCAAATTAAGTCTACAACTAAGCTTTCTAAAGCTACAGAGTCTAAATAACTGATTAGTGCTATTGCTGTAGGTACTTTGATTGGGAATTTGACCTAAGAAAATCCAAAGAGGGCATCCCCTATCATAGTTGAAGTGGGAGAGGATAGCCCTAGCACCTCTACAGAATTGGATAAGAGAGGTGGGGAGCAACAGGAGGTTGCTCAAGTTGTAAAATTGATCTCCTCCTCACCTACTTCGGTGAATCCATTCGCTTCCCACCTTAAAGTGACTACTCCACTGATAAGGAATCTATTCATCAAAGAGTTGGTCTCTGCCAACAAAGTCACTAGCACAGAGTCATGGATAGAAAACACTCTGGAGTGCAAAAGGAAGAGAGTGGGAGAAGAAGTTCCCAGCCAAGACACTCTATCAAGGGCCTTTCAGCCCAAGGCTACCACAAGCAAGCAGAAGAGTGTGAAGACAATGTCTACTCTAGGTCATGATACTGAGATAGGGAATTTCACCATGGAAGTAGCCAAGCCCACTAAAGAAGGCAGACTCAAAGATCTGGTGGCCTCAGACTTTCAGTTGCAGTCATTCGACATGGGATTGGCTTGACATGATACTAAGGTGGACTGGTGGAAATCCACTAATGTAGTAATAGAGGAAGAGCTAGAAGATCTCAAGACTTCCAAAATTCAGCTTAAGGTGGAAGTGGCCCAGCTAACTGATTTCATCAAACAACTCCTAACTCCTATTACGAGTGCTCCCAGTACCCAAAATTCCTTCAATCCTAGTGTTGCTGAGAACCAAGCCATTCTAGCTAAGTTGTAGGAGGATCAACATTATGGGTAGATTGGTAAGAGGTGGATCGAGAGGCTCAAGTCAGAAGGTCTAGCAATCATTGAGAAATTAGGTAACGCCATTCTAAGGCTAGAAATAGAGAAGAGCAACATTGAGAAGAATTTACAGACTCTCACTGCAGAAAGAGTAAGATGCCAAGAATGCATAGTCATGTTGTATGTGGCAGTAATGATGAAGACTAAGGAGGCCCTAAAAGCTAAGATCCTACAGAAGGGTGATGAGCCCTTGATCAAATGGCTCTAAAGTCTAGAGTTCAAAATTGAGATGATCATTCAGGCCGAGACCGGACTACAACAAACAGATGTTAAAGTGCAAGAGGAACAAAGTAAAGATTATAAAATCCTCTTAGGAATTCATGTGGAATCGCAAACCAACGGTCAAGGAAAAGCAATAGTTGGAGTGGTCAACATGCATAAGTCATTCATAGATTATCTGCACAATTTAGTGGAGCAGTCTTTGACTCATTTAGACAAGGTGTTAGAACTCCAGCAATTGAGTGGATGCATCTTTAGGGCTATGGAGGAACTGAAAGACCGGATAGAAGCAATCAAGACTCTAGCCAAAGAACATTCCAGATGGCTCGTCCATTACACCAATGTCCACGTAAATAGACATGAAGAGCTCATCCAAGTCATCACTACTATGATCACCTATAGGACCAAATTAGATAAGGGGAAGGAAACTGAATCATAAATATATTCTCCCCTTGTGCTATTTTTGTTAAGTTTTGTAATGGATAAACCTTTGGTTATCATTTCTGGTTGGGGAAGTTGAACCCATTTGGTTACCCCTTTTTGTAACGGTCCAATCTAGAACTCGATATGTATTATTCCCAAAATCAATACAAAGGTCGGCTAAATTTTGGTGTGAGGAATAGCATTGTTGCTGAGTCAATTGTGTATGTCTGAATGCCATTTCTTTAACTGTTCCATTGCATTTCATTTATCTTTCTGTTGAATTCGAACATCTCTTTTGAGTTAGATATGTAATTTGTATTTGATCCAGAATTCTATATTATGATTTGATATGGCTAATTAAGGGGAAAATCAGTTGCTATTCTAAGTTTTGGGAATGTTCTTATGACATAGATCGACTCAATATCATTACATTGTTAACTTTCAGTCTTGCATCTGCATTTTTAGTAATTGTCCATGCATTACCAGTTTTGGGAATTAATCTGATTGATAAAGTCTCAGAATTGGCTAGATTTAGAGTTGTATTTACTTCGCCTGAGCTATTTTCTATCTAGATTTAGCTTGGTTTACCTCTCCTGCTCTCGGGTTAAGAGCATACCCCTATTAGATTAGGAAAGATTAAAATTCTTTGAATATTATTTATATAAGGGAGCTGTACCTTCCAATTCAAAGGGAAAATAGGTTTTCAAGTAACTATTTCCCAACTATTGTATTCAATTGTTCTTAAACATTTTTGGGTATTTTAGAGTTACATTCAAAAGAACAATCTGTTTACCAACAAAACCCAATGGCTCTACGCAGCCAGCAAGTTTCTCATGGTGCCAACCTTCAAACACAACATGGTCACCACCTTAATCAGCAAGAATGGCATTGTCAATGTATTCAGCCATGTCCATCAGCACCAGCAAGGGTTGATGAAGATAACAAGCACCACACCTCCATAGCATGATGGTCGCCTACAAGATATAGTCTACGCATATTCTTTTCTATCAGCAACAAATGTGGTCGACGTAGACAAATCAACACGTATTATGCCACATGGTCGATGTATCCTGCAGATTCTCAGAGATATCAATTACAAACCAAGAAAATGCCACTACGGGAGTATTTAAACAAACCAAATAGTTAGGTAGGTTATCCAATTGAATGGTTGGTAGTTGTAGTCGGTGGAGGGATAGATTTGTATTTCAAATCAATGTACTTGATAGTATAGTCAGTTTTTAGTTAGGTTTTAGGGGAAAGGATGTGTCATTTTATGCACCCTTCCAATTTTATATTTATACAAGTTCAAAAGGCTGCTCAAAGAAGATTTACAACAAGACAGAATGACATTGAATGAGAATTGATATACATTGAAGGATATTGAAACTTGGAGAATGATAAAATGAATTATAGTTGATTCGAACATTGAATACATGGATTCGATATACTATTTCTTATCAAGCATAGATAAGTTTGTGTTTCTTTCATTTTTGCAAATTGTTTTCATTATTTCTTTACAATCAGTCCTTCATATAAACCGATAGGAAATTCCTTAGAGTGATAGTTTTGATTTGCATATATTTCAATTCAAGTTTATATTTTGTATATTCAATTGTTTTCTTTCTCATTTTTTCATGGTTAAATCCTAATTATTAAGGCCTTGATCAATTGGTTCATCACTTGAGGAATGATACTTAATTAAGATATATTTAAGCTTTTTAGTTATACATGCATTTCATAACACCTTTAAGGTGATAAGTTTTGTTTTCAAAGCTGTCTCTGAAGTTGAACGTAGGATTGAAGTGATATCAACTCGATTTCCCATTATTGGATTAAAGCATTGGTGTCTCTTGTTAATTGAATTGTGTTATAAGGTTTCATTGTTTCAAGTTTTGAACTATTGTATTCTTTCATCTTATCTAGTTCATATTCTTTCATCTTATCTAGTTCATATCTCAATTATATCAAGCAATATTTAATAACATTATATTTGGTAACACATATTTTTAGTTTTGTGATCTTATTAACACCTTGAGAAGCAGGAGTTGGAGTTATCAGTCATCCGCTATAAAAAACCCATAGAAGACTTGGAAGATAAGTTTAGGGTATAGGCCTACCAGCCTTGATTCTGTGGAGCCATAATTGTAGGAGGTTGTTGAAACCTCGTTCGTCATAAAATCACTTGTATTTCTCATCATTGGATAAGCGAAATCCATAAGAAATCCAATCTATCAATTCAAGCACCAACACGATATTTGAAAGTCTGAAGGTTTTGTGGATTTCAAAAATCCCAAAGCTTGAAGACCAAGTTTTGGAGACTTGGATCTATCATGATTTTGAGCCTTTTGGGGGTCTAAAATGCCAAAAAAGTCTAAGTCTCTGAAATAGAAATGAGGGACAAGACTTTTGGGGATTCAGTCCTGTTGGCATTTTAGACGTTTCAGAGGTCCAAAACACCAAAAGGGCCAAATCTCCAAAAATAAGACAGACGACCATGACCTAGTTTTTGGCCTTTCAGAGGCCAAAAACCTACGACAAAGGTTGTGACAAGACAAAACCCTACCACAAAAAACCTAGAGGGAAAAACTCAACTTGACACGGATAGACCCCTCACAAAATGAAGGCACCCACAGGCCCCCTTAGAGACCAGGGGAGAAGGAGATCCAAAATGCCCTAGGCTGGACAAGCGTTAGGGTAGAAAAAACCCTAAAACTTTAAAGGTAAACCAGGAGGAGTAAGAAAATGAGAGGCATGAAAATGAGACCTACCTCAGAGGGGCTAGGAGTGGGGAGGATAGTACAACAAAGCTAGAGACACATGTGTATAATCAAGCTTAGGGCCAAGGGAAAAAATGCTGAAGTTGCGGGCTCTCGAGAAAATTAGAATCAAGGATGCAAAGTGTTTCTCGAATTGGGGCCTTTGCAACTTATAACCTATGAGCTTTGACATCAGCGCTTCCAGTGATTTTGGTGTCTGAAACATTGAAAGTTTATAGGTAGACACCTTTAGACTTTCAGTGTTTTTAGATCCTGAAAACAATGAAAAGGCAGACTTTCAACCTTTTGTCCATTTCAGTGTTTTAGAGTGCCAAGGTCCCTGAAACACTGAAATGCCTGAAAGGCTGAAAAAGGTGCTTTTCCTTGAGATCATGCTGATGGCTATTCTTCTGAAGCTAACTAAGAGAGGACTCAAAGGGGGAAAACAAGACCAAAAAACCACAAAGAAAAAAAATAAAAAAGGGGGGTCCCCATGGTCAGAGAACCAAAAAATGGGGTGTGTGTTGTGGACCCACAACAAATAGCCCGACAAAAGGAGGAATGACCAAGGCATTTCTCTATCATCATTACTCTTCCAGGCTATAAATTTGTAGTAGAACAAGGTGAAGAGGTGTTGGTTTTGACCAATCTTTCAATGAATTTCAATCTAAGGTTTTCCACTGGCTCCCAATGTGTGTTTATGTGTATTCATTCCTTGACCCTTGATTGTGGTAACCAAAATGTCTGTCTGTTTCTCCTAACCTTTGCCAAGTAGCTAGGGCTTCCCAAAAAGAGATTTTCTACCAGTCAGGCATTCATATCCCTGACAAAGTTTTCCCCAAATCCCAAGTATAACCTTTCTCTACTGCCAGTCGAGCATTCATAGCCCTGGTAGAGGTTGCCATAGTCTCCCAAGTCTGCTCTATTTGCTAGGCTATAGCTTTCTTTCCTTTTGAGAGTTCCTTCTTTTGGGCAGTCATTTTATTTCTTCTGTGTGGTCTTGAAATGTGTTGAGCCCCAGATGTTTATGTACTCCATGTATTTAGGTTCATAGCAATGAAATATTCTTTTCATATTTAATCTGATCCAGGAAACAATTAGGTTGTGTCACCCAGATTTCACACTTTTGGCCTCTTTGGGACACTTTTCTTTTTGTCTGCTTTCTTTTCTTCTCTCTTCAACTATTCTCTTTTCTTTTTCCTCTACCTTTGCATTCGTTCAGACCCGGGTTTTTGGATTGGTGGGTACCCAAATCTACGCACTAGTGTCGATCACAACTGTCAAACATCCAAGGAACCATTTCTCTTTGAGTGTTGCCTTTTAGTGTATTTCATGATCAGGATGACCAAGCCTTGAACTTCTTCTTGTTGATCATTGATAGCTGTCATCACTTTGCCTTTTGGACAATGTTCTTTGTGTTGCATATTTATTTTGGAGAATTGACTGAGAAATACCCTTGCTCTAATTTATGGACTACTTTGGAATGGATCCAAGAACACACTGACCCAAAACAAAAAAAAAGCCCCGACAAAAGAAAGGAAGCAAGGACTGACAGTGAGGGCGGAAAAAGAAAAGAAAGGAAAGAATCAAAAAGGGGAAACTATGGTACAAGGGATAGAAAGCAATCTCACTTAGGATTCAAAGTAACGTTTGAGGAATTATCTATTGACTGGAAATGGGGTCAAATATCTGTTCAATGTGCTGATCCTAAAAGTGTTTTCTCCCAAGATCTTTGATATTTGATAAGGGCCTATCCACAATCTTTGGAACTTGGTGTGGCTACCTGAATTTTCTTTCACCTTATCCCACATGAGGACAAGATCAGAGATCCTAAAGGCTTTAATGGTGGTCCTCTTGTCGAACCACCTCTTGACTATGGCTTGGTGTTTTGATACATGTTCCAGAGCTATAGCTCACTTCTCCTCTAGGTTAAGGAGGGTCATGAGCTAGACTTGGAATCGATCTTCTCCTCCCACATATTGGTCCATCAATCTGAGGATTAGGATCTTTAAGTTCATAGGGAAGATTGGTTGTAATCCATAGACTAGCTGGTATGGAGATGTCCCTAGGGAATTTTTTATTCTTGCGTGATTAGTCCATAAAGCATATTTTAATTGTGCATGCCAATCCCTGGGGTTATCATCTAGGAGGTGTTTGATCACTGTTGTTAAGTTCTTGTTGGTAGAATCTGCTACACCATTTCCTTGCGGATAGTAATTTGAAGAGAACTTGAGGATTACCTAATTCTTGAAGGCCCATTGCATGAGTGAGGCCAAATAAAAAGAGGGAGCATTGTCACATACCAGATAAAATGACATCCCAAACTTGGTTATGATTTTCTCTTCCAAGAATCTAGTTACGACCTCTGTGGTACAATTCTTCAGTGCTTGAGCTTCCATCCAGTGTGTGTAGTAGTTAGTAGCTATCAAGATGAACTTGTGCCCTGCAGATGAAGGGGGTTAATCATTCCAACAAAATCCAAGCCCCATTGGGAAAACAGGCGTACCTTGTATACTGGCTATAGGGGCATTGCGGGGTTTCTCTCTCAAGTCGTGCTAGTTTAGCAAGTGTGGCAAGATCTCACATGTTCGTTGGAGCCTCTGAATATTGTAGGCTAGAAATATCATGCCCTTAAGATTTGGTGAGCCATTGTGTCAGATAACCCATGTCCCATTCTGTACTTGTCATGGAAATTTTCTAGGATTTGCTTGGCCTCGAGTCTGCCTAAGCACCTTAGGTATAGGCATTCATAATTGTGTTTGTACAGTTGCCCATTTTTCAACATATACGAGCCACTCTTGATTCTCAAGGCTCTTCTCTGAGAACTGCTCATTTCCTTTGGGCAATGATTTTGCAGCAGATAATACACTATGTCTTGGTACCATACATCACTGATCACACCTTGATCGGTGTAGGTTTGGCAAGCTAGTCCTTCTTCAACCTTAGAGATTAGCTTCGTCAGGCCTTGGCCCCTTACTAGTTTCATTAGTTGGATTTCAAGGTCAAACTCTTGGAGGATGGCCGTCCATTTTCCTCTCTGCTCTCCCAGCTCATTCTGCATCAAAAGGGACTTCACAGCTACGTCTTGAACTATCCCAACGACTTTGCTTCTTAAGATGTAATTTCTGAATTTTTTTGTCTTTTTGATTAGAGTGAACAACTATTTATTTAGGTTTGGGTACCTGAGCTCAACATCTTTGAAGGGGCAACTCATAAAGCTATAGGTCTTTCGTCTTCACTATTCTTCTTCTATGTGAGGATGCCCGCGCATGAGTGCTCAGATGCAAAAGAGTAAACCTTGAAAGGGATAGTATAGTCTAGGCTGGCCAGGACTAGTGTTGCAGTGATGGTGTTATTAATCTCCTCAAAATATTTCTTAGCTCTTGGCATCCTTCTTGAGCATGTCGCTCAATGATTTTACTATTTCTGCGAAACCACTAATGAACTTTCTTATGAAGTTGATCTTCCCAAAGAAAGATTTCAGCTCTTTGCAGTTGTGTGGCAGTGTTAATTTTAGAATGGCTTCCACCCTTTCAGGATCTATGGCTATCCCCTTTTCTGAGATGATATGTCCCAAGAGTTTTCCTTTGGTTACCCCAAACACATATTTCTTGGGATTGAGGGAAATTCTAAATTATCTGCATCTTTGAAGGCATTTTTGGAGGTCACTCAAGTGGTTGGCTCTTTGTTTTGAGAAAAATGTGAGGTCATTCATATAGATGATAATGCATATCCCAAATAATCCCTTGAAAGCTATGTCCATTGCCCTCTGAAAAGTGGCCCCGACGTTAACCAGTCTAAAAGGCATTCTGCGGTAGGCGAAGGTTACCCATTTGGTAGTGAATGTTATTTTTAGCCTGTATTCCTCCTGTAGCATCACCTGGTTGTAGCCTGAGTATCCATCCATAAATGACATCATTTGAGACCCATTAACCTTTTGCAGCACTTCATCAAGAGATGGGAGTAGGTAATTTTCCTTCTGAGAAGATTTTTTGAGGTTTCAGAAATCCACGCACAATCTAATCTCTCTAGTTTTCTTTCTTACGGGCACTAGGTTCACAACCCACGTGGAATGCCAAATTGGAAAGATGAGCCTGGCATCGAGAAACTTCTACACTCTCTTTTGAATTAAGGGTTCCATGGTAGGGTTCATGGGCCTCTGTCACTGCCAGAAAGCCTTGGAGTATGGTTTCAGGGGGATGTTGTACACTATGAATGAGGTGTCATATGTCTTCAATTCCTCATAGCTCCATGCTATGAAATCTCGATATTTAGTGAGGAGCTAGACCATTTTTTATTTTTCTTGTTTAGTTCCTACCTTTCTGATGTGGACCTCCCTAGGTTCCTCTTCTATGCTAAGGTTGTAGGTATCATATTCTTTACCATCAGGTGTTATATCTGGGCGTTTCCTCACTGTCATCTTGTCACTGTCAAAAATCCTTTCTAGTTCTACCATCCCTTTGGGTATGGTGTTAGTCCTCAGATTTATGACCCCTTGATCATTAGGAGCTTCAGGTTCAACTTCTTCTTCACCTTCCTTTTCCTTGTCTATGATATGATTTTTGAACACACCGACGCACATGATAAACTCCAATATGTGTTGATCATCCTGGAAGACTTGAAAGTTAGTGACATTGTCTGGAATGGCCGGTGTCGCGACAAGTTCAACTGAGAATTTCTTTAGCTTAGATTTCTCCATTGGATTTAATGAACTGGCCAATATGGCCAAGGCGTCAGTGAAAATATTCCTTCTCCTTGGGATGATTTTGATGTCAAAAGCGTCGAAGTCATTGATCAGGTCCCATGCTCTATTTTGGTAGGCTGAGAGAATTTTTATCATTGCAAGTATACTAGCTATGGATCTACTTGACAACCAATTATGAGTCACCTTCTACTGTCAGGATATTTTCTCCTCTCTCGCGGGCAAGGAGGAGTCTGTAGACCAGTGCTTCATACTCTGCAACATTTTTAGTGCACAAAAATTGTAACCTATAAGCGGCATAGAAAGATTTACCTCGTGTGTTTATCAATTTGATCCCTGCATCTTCTCCCTATTTACATTTGGAACTATTGAAGCACAATTTCCATATTTGGGGTTGCTTAGTAGGATTGATTTTGGCCGATTTTCTCTTGGGGAGGCCCTTGGTTCTAGATTTTCAACCCTTCTCCTCATCATCGTCTGAAGAGGTTAATTCTCTGACATCTTGGGTATGTCTGTGTTTGGGGTTCCCAATACTTTCGTCACCTCCATCTTCTAGCATTCCCTTGTAAGGGGGACACGCTCCATCATCAAAGGTGCTCTAGTCACTAAGTATGTCAAACACATGACCTTTGTTATCAGAATATGATCCACTATCTTGATCTTGGCTTGGGGTGATTGTAGGAATTGAGACATCAACCTCTGGCGGGATGTTATTCTTGTCCCCAGTCTCGAGGACATCCTCTTTGTTTTTGTAGGGGTCTCTAATAGCTTACTTGATGAGGTGATCTAGGTCAATACCCTTGATAATGCTTCTTGGGAACTGGGGCATGTGAACTCAGAATGGCTGGCTTGGTGTAACCGACAGTACCCTGATAGTAACAGAATGTTAGGGTCTGCATCTTGTCCCAAGTGTCGTAGGCTGATTGTAGTGTTGTTGATGAAATATTGGAAGATGTCATTGTTGATATCTGACTCCAAGAGACCAAGAATGAGGTTGTAGTCTGGTTCTAGGTCTCCTTGAATTTGGAACATGAGGATGTCATCCATCCGATAAGTTCCTAAGTCCGTCTGGGTGAACATGACTTCAATTGGGGCATTATATTCTATGATCATCTGTCTGAATTTAGGCTCTGCATCAATCTTGATCTAGTTATTCAAACCCCTCCAAGGTAGCCATAGATGGGTAAAATATGTGGAAAGCCAACCTCTCAAGCACTTGGTCCATTCTCGACTCAACAACATCCCATAAGTTTCAAGTATGTCCACTATATGCACATCAATGCGCTCTTGAATTATAGGATCTGTAACTAATTGAATATGTACATCTTTGAGCACACCGATCACTTTGACCTCAGTCTTATCCAATTGCATGACCACCCAGTTTGTTACTTGGGGCACCATACCCAACTTTTGGTAGATTGACAGAGGCATGACATTGTACGAAGATCCTGAATCAATCAGGCAATTGTGTAGGTTCTTTCCAAACATCTGTAGACTGAGTAAAAATGGTGGGACTTCCATTCTATCTTTGAACATAGTGGGAAAAACCTTGAATGTGTTGATGTTAGAGGTAGGTGTCCTTGCATTGTTGGCCAATGAGCTAGGTTTTGAGTGGTCCAGAGATCTTAGAAGGGCTTCCTTATGAGATGGGAAACCTTACAGTAATTCAAACATAGATATGTTCACTTTGGTTTTCTTCAGTTCATCAACTATACTGTATTTTTTACTTGGCCATGCCGCACCTCTATAGCTAACATATGTACTTGTTGTAGGAGGAGTAGGACCATTCAGACCTTTAGGAGGCATGGGATTGTTACTAGCTCGAGGGTCTGGTGGAGTTGGTTTTTTTATTGGGGGAATACCATCGGTGAGAGGTTCCTTTCTACTCTGAAGGTTGTATGAGTTTCTTTGATCATTTTGCAAAGTGTGTACTTTGGAATACTCAGGCTCATTCTCTCTAGAAGGGAAACACAAACTCATCTTCTCCTGTAAAAACATCTAAACCTTCCTCCTATCTAGACTCATAGGAATCAAATACCATAGCGTCAAATTGTGCCCAGGGCTCTTTTGAGTTCTAGAGGTAATGATCATGGGAGTTGTTCCTTGATCCATTATTGCCTTGGTGTGATTTTGGAGCCCCGAAAAAATTAGCCTCTGAATCCTCAAAAACATTGGCATTGTCTGTTGGGATGCTACCATTATTGGGTCTAGTGTTCCATGACATGTTTGGCCTTTCCTGCCTAAATTTTTTCTCCTACGTATTTTTATTATTTTTTTACATGTTGAAACTCTAATTGGGGTTTTGAGGATATGTATTTGGTCCAACAGGTGCTCATTGATACCCACCTTGATTTTGAGATGGATTCAGCTTCATCTGGGTGAGCTCATTGGTGAGTAGGGATAAAGTATTCTTCACGACATACAATTCAGAGGCCATGAGAGTATCAGGCTCTACTTGGGGTACAACTCTCTGCTCCACAAACACTGCCTTGTGAGCCTCATAACCCAGATAGGTAATAGATGGGGGTGTGGCTGCAAATGGTTGCACCGAAATGAGGTTCAACATAGGCATGTGAGTGGTCGAAGCTTGATTGTTTACTGCAAACATATGTGGGACAACAAGGTTATTTAGGATAGGTACCATAGCATAACTCCCTTCTTGTGGGTCCATCTACTAGGTGAATGTGATGGCTTCATTGTACACCTTTTCTATCATGTCTCTATCTGCCGAGGGAAGCCTCCTCAGAAAGATTGAAGTAAAAGGATCAAATGCTTTTAAGTAAACTTGTATGACAACCTCTTCTAGTATGGTGTAAGGAGCTTCCAAGTTCTGATGCATCTTGTGAAAATGATGGTTGAACATAGCAATAGGCTCTTTAGGATCTTTCCTCGTGGTAATGAACTTGTGATGTTTCGTGGCTGGATCCACATATAGTTTGAATTGATTGAGGAATTTGGTTTCAAACTTGGTGCACATAGAGATAGATCCTCATGGTAAGTTCAAGTACCAATTGTAAGAGAAATCTCCCAAAGTGTATGGGAATAGATGAAAAACAACATCTTGGTGAACGATCTCTTTACGGTTGCAAATTTCCTTGAAGGCATGGATGTGTTCTTCTTCTGTCCTTGATTTTCCATTTACAAACTAGGTGCAAAACTTCTCTGGATTTTTGGGTAACTCATGGAGCTACCCAACAAAATTTAGGGATGAGCTCATTGCATTGGAAAAAAATGCCATCAAGAAAGGTTGCTCAAATTATGATTTTGCATTATGGCTGTGATGACAGTCGGGGCAGCGATATGTGATTACTGTCCAAAAGAATTCTGAGACTTGATAAGGTGGGAAGAGGATTTTTCTTTGTTCTTCCCTTTTTCACTACAAGATTTACAATGATGGGTGAGTTCAAGGAACTCACCTCTCTTTGGAGATGATCTAATCACTCGCTCGAATCTCTCTGGAGAGAAATATCCAATGTAATCAAGCTTATGAGTCTTGAGGCCCTCCTTCTAGCGCCACCTCTGTTGAGCATTGTTTTGACACAAGCCAACTTGCTAGGATCTTGAGATTTGATTTCCTCTCTTGAAAGAATAATGAGGTTATTCCCAAAGTTCTCCGGGGTCAGGTCACAACTTGCTTGGTTACTCAGTTGAAGATAAATGTGATTGTTCATGAGGAGGCCTTTACTGGTTCGTTCAAGACATCAAACTGCAAAACACTTTAGTTCTTTTTTGGTATTTTCCATTTTAACATATATGGGTGTTGTAAATAAAATGCAATTTTGGTATTTTTAAGATGTTTAGATAGTCAGAATTTAAAAGATGGAAGAGAGTAGGAAGTAGAGTGATGAGAAATAAGCAAATGACTGAAAATGAAATCCTACGGACATAAATCATTATAAACCCTTCCTTGTGAATTGAATGATGGGAGAGATTTTGAGTAAACCCACGAAGCATAAATCAAACCAAGTCACAACTCACTACCCCATAGATGCAATTTTTTGGAGAGAAGACGTATTCACTCATGCAAGATATTCAAAATTGATCAAATTGTGAAGCCACCAAGATGTGCGCACTCACGAGACAGATTTGGTGGTACCCTAAATTTTGAGAATTTAGAAGTCCCAATCCATTATCAAGAAGAAATTTTCTCCATACTAAAAAAATTAAAGGAAGGAAGCTTTATGACACAAATAAATAGAACTAACTAATCGAAG
>MU225818.1:1256732-1268337 GCA_018584345.1 Thuja plicata | reverse complement strand
ACCTTTGAAGTGATAAGTTTTCTTGTAAAACTATCTCTGAGGTTGAACATAAGATTGGAATGATCTTGACTCTATTGCCCATGGTAGAATAAGGCACTGGTCTAACCATTATTTGGATTATAGTTATGCAGTTCATTGTTTATATCTTTGTGATATATTATCTATATGTTCATTTCAAATTACATACACATTTACTAAATATTCTTTCAATTACTTAAAGTATTTCAGTTTACAGTTCATGATATATTGATTTTAGTTATATTTATTTCAAGTTCCTTGCTATACTTTGAGAGACAGAAGTTTGAGTTCCATACACAGGTTATTTGCTATAAAAAGCCTATTGAGGTGAAGGTTCACCCGCCTTGGTCCTGCAGAGCCAGAAGCATAGGGGAAGAGGATCATAATCAATCATTCCCGTTAGTTGGCCAAAAATAATTATATTTCCCATAATTGGATTGACAAGTCCAAAGGAAATTCAATTCAGCATTTTTGGGCACCAACAAGATTTATCATTAATCCCAAAGATGATCTCTTCCATGCATTCAGCACAACAAGGTAAAGTAAACAACAACAAACTCCAATTAAAACAAATATGAATTCAAAACACAATAAACTATAGGCTCTCTGAAAAATAATGAATAATGCAAGCATACATTCAATAATTTCGCATAGGTAGTAGCAATTCACACACCACGAATGAAGCACCAAATGTATATTTTTATTGCATCTTGAATCTGACTCATTACATTGATTTATGATTACAATATATAGGATTTGATCCACAACTTGGAATTCTGAATTTAGGGCATCAGAGATAAAAAATAAATTAAACTAAAACTTTACTGAAAGGGAAAATATTCTTAACTGACACTGGATAACTTGCATGGATCGATGAACCCATTTACAATTAGTTTGCCCATGTAAGGTTGGTCAAACTCACCAAGAAGAGAGAGAAAAGAAGGAGGGTTTCTTATGAAAACTTGGAGTCTTCTTCTTGTTTCTGGAAGTCTTTCTTGGAATCTTCATATAGAACCCTTCTGGCAGTGCAGACTAATAGGTAACCCTTAGTCCCTTCAAAATGAACTCAAGATAACCATCAATTGGATCTGGAGTTCAACTGGTGTGGAAAAAATGTGATTTTGTTGGAAACTGTAATCACCTAAAAATGGTCACCTAAACCCTAGACCCCCAATCTCAACAATTAATCAAGAAACCCTAATCTTGATTAAACCTAAGTCCTAAATCAAACATGTGATTCATCAAATTTGAACTGATCTGACCTAAACCCTAGGTCCTAATCAATCATCGTACTTGATTAACTAATTAATTCCTAAAACCACATTACATTGGCAAATATATCTTATGTTAATTATTTAATTGATATTATGACATATTAATTAAATAAGAATTACTAAATTGTCAATTAAATCAAAAAGGAATTAAATTAATTATAAAAACATAAATGTGCATTCAAAATCAATTTAATTATTAAAAATGCATATGACATCATCAAATTCAGTTGACTGATTATCAAAATGGAAACAATCCAATTCCACTCTGTTAACTGATTCTCCACTGATTATCAAAATGGAAACAATCCAGTTCCACTCAGTTAATTGATTCTCCACTGATTATCAAAATGGAAACAATCCAGTTCCACTCAGTTAACTGATTCTCCACTGATTATCATTTTGGAAATATTTCAGTTAACTGTGAACTGATTTTGGAAGTTTCCAAAATAACTGATTAGTCAGTTCAATCAATTGACTCTCTCGACCAATCAAATCACTTGCACATGGATTGTGCTTCTTCAATTGAATCTGAGCCACTCTTTTTGTTCAATCTCGACCGTCGTTTCGAGAGAGATTTCTATAAAAGAGAAACTTTTTTCCTTCACAAAGGATCCTAATCTTTTATCTAAAGTTATTATACTACATTTGCATCTTAGCTCTCTTGCATTCTTAGCATAGCTTTTATTGTTGTTTACTTTTATTTTAATCATGCAAATCTAATCTTAGAGCATATTTCAATTGGTGTTTTAAAATCAATCTTACACACTTTAATTGGTGCTCTAAAATTGGATCTTAATTAGCTTTTGATTAATTGCATCTGTATAACTATCTTAGATCATTTATCATAGTTTTTAAATCCTTCATTTAGGTCTTCAGTGTAGTCACTGAGCTTACGATGATCTGAGAGCAAGCTCATACTCCTGCCTACTAGAAGGCAACAGGTCGACTCTTTCAGACATGCAGGTTGAATGAATCTATATTCATTCCTATATGGAGATGAAGTACAATGACCATGTCAAAGTGTACTACTAAATCAGAGGCCCACATTTAGCTATCACATTTCTGGCGCCCACCGTGGGGCAAAATATTCAATTTCTGGCCTCATTATTAACTTTTGCATTCAATTTTGTTTGTTGTTTTGATGTTGCATGCAAGTTTTCAATGATTTGATCATATCTCATAAACGGCTTGGAATCTATTTATGAAATTAGTTTTGTAGGTTGGGGATGGTATCAGGAGCCTACAGTCCAAAAATTAGATTTTTATGATTAATTTTGTGCGATTTATAATATTTTTATGATTTTTCATAAAAAATTAATTCTAGGCGCAAATTAGTGAATTTCTCTAAAAAATTTACATTTCCGGAAAGCTCTTCCAATTCTAAATGGGGTCTATTCTCTGAGTTTTTTATTTTCATGACATATAATGACCGAAATAAATACATCTTTGAAAACTGGTCTATTTTAAAAAATAGGGTCCCTAGGGCACAAATTAAATTTTTTTTTAAAAATTCTTACTTTTCTGGAAAGCTCTTCAAAATATAAATGGGGTCTATTCTTTGAGTTTTTTATTTTCATGACAAATAATAACCGAAATAAATACATCTTTGAAAACTGGTCTATTTTGAAAAATAGGGTCCCTAGGGCACAAATCAAGGAATTTTTTGAAAATTATTACTTTTTTGGAAAGCTTACTAATTTTTAAGAGGGGTTATTTCTTTTCATTTCTATTTTTCTGGTCTAGAGATATATCTAAAAATTTCATCTTTATGACTAGGTAAAAAATATTAAAAAATCAAGGTGCACTTTTTCTAATTTCAATTGATTTGTATGCTTTTCATTTGTATGCATGTTTTCTATGTTACTGATGATCTGTGCAGCACTTTAGAAATTGTGGGATGAAGAAAAATTGAGAAAACTCCTAATGTGTTTGATGCAGGATGTTGAAAAAGAATACTAAAAATACAAACTACTAATGAATCATCTTGCATGTTGCCTTTGATCGATAGAATGCAAAACATTGCGCTTTCATTTTGTTTTTGATTTCTTAAAATAGGAACCCACATGCAAGAATTCTTAAAATGAACATTTGTTTGATGTTTTAGGAATGAAAATAATGTCAGGAAATTATGCTCTCACCCTTTTGGGATGATCAGAAATCCAAAAACATTATTGTCATTTTCTTATTCTGCTTGAAGTGTCTTTTAGTTTTATAAATCCAAAGAGTTGCATGGACGTATCCTCTCCCCTCGCCTTTGTAGATCTTGGGTGAAAGAGAAATCCATACAAATCCTTTAGCATGGCTACCTTCCAAGTGATTTAACAGAGCTGGTGAGAGTGGATTTCCCAACCGGTAACAGGCTAAAGCCAAGCCCTTCCAAACTAGTATACAAAAAATGTCATTGTGATTAGTCTCACAGTGGACAGCTGTGAATTCAATGTGGCAACCAAAATCTCCTTTAGTACCCTAGTGGTGTGTTAAAGTCCCTACATTGTTAAGGTGAAAAAATTTCTTTGAAAGGATTGGGAGAGCCCCCTTAATTGGGAAAATACTTGATCACAACCACCTGAACGGATGCCCTTACTACAAACTGTATTCTAGTATCCAAAAACCCTTTATATGTTGGCATGGAAGGTCAAAGACCGACTAAGACATCCCACACTTTCACAGATCTTAGTAGAAACAATAGTCCCTTGGGAAGTCATTACCCCTGGAATTCAAAGCTTGGTGTGCCTGAGAAGTGAGTGCATTGTAAGGAGGAGCCCGTGCCTCCAAGCTTCTAAGTTGTTTGCTATGAGTAGGCGTGGCTGAACTTCGGTTCAAGTGGGAATTCAATAGATACTACCCTGGCTATCCTAGGATTGTGATGTGTCTAGTATGGTACTACAAACATTCTACTTGATGTGTCTTGCGTGGGTGAAGCAAACATGCATACAAACATTCAAAACAAACATCAAAACACTCAAGCGGTTCAAAATCTACACACTGTCAAAATCTTGTCCAAGTTTCTGCATCTTCTATCAAAACTCTGCAATCTATCAACTTTCTATCCAAATTGCTATTATGTTGTGAAGGTTCTATCTGAATTTTCACAAAATCTATGTTCTCATCAACATCATCTACTAGTCTGTCTTTGACTGCAATCTGTTGACAGTCTAACTCATTGTTGTCTTGAAATCTGATTTCGTTGTGCTAGTCCAAGTGACTTGTTACTTTAATCATTTTGTCTGCGCTATCCTTATCCTGAGTTGTGAAAGAAGGTTCATTAACCTTGACTCAAGATCAGAGTCATTGCTTCTCTCTCTCAGTTGGATTTTATCTCCTTTGTCCTTTGGTCTTGGACTTAATCAGCACTTTAGATATCACTTTAGCACCTGTCAGTCAACCAACTGATTCATCATACCTCATCTTCAATCTTCTATGCAAGTGCACCAACCCAATCTTACAATGTCTAAAATCAAATGGGCTAAACCTTATGGTCCTAACAATGTTCAAGAAGAGATTCTTTTGGCATCTTTATCAAAACAACTTCAAACTATGCAATTTGAAATCCAAGAATTAAAGGGGGAAAAGTATACACAATCCAACAAATCCTCATCAAGCTCAATCTATCCTTTTCTATTTGATCATTATCAAGTGAGTGGCTCCAAAGCCCTAAAAGCTACTGAAAACACCACGAAGTCTTCCTCCAAAGGGATTAGTAACATCATGAAAGAAAAAACTTGGGTTAAATGCATGAGAGACTTCACTCCTTTGGGGCTATCTTATGAATCTGCATTAGAAGAACTTCTTGATAATGATCTCATCACATTACCTCAAGCCACATCATGTGGATGAAGATTCTTGAGTACCTATTGTGCATATCATCAACACAATGACCATACAACTTCATCTTGCATCGAGTTGAAACATAAAATCCAAGATCTCATGGATGATGGTATAATCGAAGTGGAAAATCCTAATGAATCAGATAGTGAAGATACTAATCTTGAAGATGATCAATATCAAGAATCCATGTATAGCAATGGTTTGCATATCACATCTACTTCTTCCACCATTCCTCCATCTCCTAAATCTTCAAAACTAGCCACACTATCTCCATCAAGAATTGAGCCTAATGAAAACTATGTCTACTCTCAGGGACTATCTCTAAAATAGATCCAAGCTAATCAGCATACGTCTATAATTCTTTCTCAGGCTTCAAAGATCACTGAACCAAAGCTTCCATGTGCTTCAAAAATTTTCATGCCTATTCCAAATGATTGTCCATCAGCGTGTCAAGAATCCTTCAGGCAGATAATCACTCCTACCTCATCCTTAGAAGTGGATCCATGTCAAGAGGGCAATCCAAAGTGTGTAGAAATAAATATCAGTAATGATCAAGATCAAGACACCATCCATTCTTATTCAATGGTTGACCAAAGTCGCATATCTCAAGAGTCCCATGATGATTACATCATCCCCTTTCACTTCTTCCAAGAAGATACCCCTCCAACTCAAGAGCTACATAGCCCTCCATCTCCCAAGCAAGATCAAGATATCCTTTCTGGTATCTCTAATGGGCCTATTGAAAATCAAGTTTGTACATCATCTAAAGATCCTTGTAAAGATCAGAGCATCCCACCATCTCCTTGTCATGCTCCTCCATATCTACCTTAAGAAAACATCATTCCTCCAAATCTCTTGCAGAAAAATGAATCCACTCAAGCTCCAGTTGCTCCTATCAACGTTGCTCATGCTACTATTGATATACAGATGAATTCAAAAGTGAAGAGCCTTGGAAATGTAGCTCACTCTAAAGATGTTGATATCCCTTCCACACCTTATATCCCTCTATTCAAACATATGCATCATCCTTCACTATCCTCCAAATCCATCCTTGGTCCCTATATTCCAAGGCTAAAACCTTCAAACCTTCCATCTATATTGGGTCCTTATATCCCTCCATCCACTTACCCTATCCCCTATAAAGATCAACAAAGACATACATCCTTGAAATCTCATTGTCTACCAATCCATATGAACCAGTCATATCAGTCCTATTCATCCACATTCCCCAAGTCTTTTGGAAGCAATTTGGATGTGCAGAGAAGAAACTAGAAATCCAAGAATCCACTTAGATATGAAGATCACTATGTCCCATCTAATTGACATGTGACTATAATGAAAAAGGAAATATTCAAGAGACCACAAAGGTCCACTAAGAAAAGGATAAAATCAAAGAAAATATGGGTTCAGAAGAAATGAGTCTAACCATAGCAGAGTTTTTAGGTAGAACTCATCCAAACTGGGGGAAAAGAGTGGATTTCACTCATGTCCTTGATATGAAACCTAATGATGAAACATACTCCCATGAATATGAGTTTGACAGTCTTTCAGAGGGCACTTTAGACATAAAGATGGAGACTACACATGAAGTAGATAAAGGCTTAGATGCTAGGTCAGATGAATTATGACCTCCTATTTTTGACATGGGCTTCAATGATGTCGTTAGGGCTCTTTCTGATTTGAACACATCTATACAAGGTTCAGGTCTAGGAATCTACTTAATAGTTGATGTCTATGATGAACATACAATGAACACCCTCAAGCCCAGTGAACCTTTGCCGCTAATGCATCCTGAACTCATTGATTTGTCCTTACAACGACAACCTGCTGAAATGCCTACATTTCCCAATGACTATGCTTTAGCCTGCTATCTTCACGCCGCTGAACCTGGCACTTCTTCCACCAGTGAACCTAGTGTGAGTATGACTGAAGCGAACATCAAGTATCTTAGTTATAAGATACAAATGAGAAAAAGAAAAGGGTCTGAAGGTGAAAACCACATTGTGGCGGTTTTAGAACCCAAAATAGTAAAAAGAAAAGACACATCCAAAGGTGAAAAACTCTCTGAGGTGCCTAAGGATGGGATGCTTGATGTCTTTCCTAGTCATTTACAAGAACAATAATCAGTCCTCATAGAACCAACTCAACCAGTGAATATTGCTACAGAGGAACATCCACACATCATTCACGTAGCTAAATCTTTGTCTGCAGCAGAGCTCAAGGAATTCACAAAATTCTTTAAAGAGAAGAAGATAAACTTTGCATGGACATACTCAGACATGCCTGGTTTAGATCCAAATCTTATCATGCATCATCTCTCAATAGCTTTTGGAGTAAAAACAGTAAAAAAAAAACTTAGAAAAATGCACCCTCATGTTGCATTACTTATCAAGGCTGAACTGGAAAAGTTACTCAAAGCTGGATTCATTCGAGCTATTGACTATGCAGAATGGATATCCAACATTGTACCAGTATCAAAGCTAGACAAATCCATCAGAGTCTGCACTAATTTTAGAGATCTCAACAAAGCATATCCAAAAGATGACTTTCCTTTTCCTAACATTGATATGATTGTAGACATGACTGCTGGGTATGAAATGTAATCTCTCAGGGATGGTTTCTCGGGGTACAACCAAATCAATATTGCTCTAGAGGATCAAGAATAAACTACCTTCACATGCACCTGGGGAACATTCTGCTGGAATATCATGCCTTTTAGTTTGAAAAATGTAGGAGCTACCTATCATAGGGCAGTAACAACTATCTTCCATGATATGATGCACAAAACCATGGAAGATTATGTGGATGATACCCTGGCTAAATCAAATAAATGACCCCTGCACCTACAAGATTTAGGCCCAATCATGGATAGAATGGAAAATTTTAAATTATGATTGAATCCTAAGAAATGTGCATTCGATGTTACCTCTAGCAAGCTTTTGGGTTACATTATCTCAGCTTAAGGCATAGAAGTCGATCCTGCAAAGGTGCGAGTGATACTAGAAATGTCACCTCCCAAGAACATAAGCCAAATGAGAACACTCCAAGGGAGAATCTAGTCTATCAGAAGGTTCATCTCATAGTTGGTTGATAGAGCACAACCATTTATCAAGAATCTATGCAAGGGCATTAATTATCAATGGAGTGAAAAATGTGACAATAATTTTACTCAAATCAAAACGTACTTGGCAAACCTACCAGTACTCATGCCACCTCAACAAGGAAAACCATTGATTTTATACATTTTAGCTACCTCAACATCATTGGGGGCACTGCTAGTGCAAGAAGATGAAGATAAGAAAGAACATACTATATACTATATCAGTAGAACATTGGTGTCCTATTAGATGAACTACTCTATGATCAAGAAAGCATGCCTAGCAGTAGTCTTTGCATCCCAGAAATTGTGTCACTACATGTTGGCTCACTTAATCAAACTGGTGGCTAAAATTCACCCTTTGAAGTATCTCCTAAGTAAAGTGACCCTCACTGGAAGATTGGCTAAATGGGTTATGCTTCTTAGTGAATTTGACATAGAATATATTGAGCGTAAAGCAAACAAAGGGAAAGCAATTGCAGATCAATTGGCTAATGCTCCACTACATGACGAAGAACCAATCAATGTTGAGTTCCTAGATGGATCTATTTTTCACATCACTCATAGATCCTAAAAAAATTTCTTCGATGGATCATTCACGCAACAAGGCTCAGGTGCAGGGATTTTGTTTCTAACTCCTCAAAACTATTTCATTCCAAAGGCGTACAAGCTCATGTTTCCTTCTACCAACAACATAGTAGAATATGAAGCACTGGTAAATGGAATCAAACTGGCTCTTGAATGGAATGTTTCTGAGTTACATGTCCATGGTGACTCTCAACTTGTAATCAACCAAATCAATGATGTATACCAAACTAAGGATGAAAAACTCATGCCTTATAAATGAATGGTTGATGACTTTAAGAAATATTTCACTTACATCACATTTCAACAAGTCCCAAGGGTACAAAATAGAGGAGTTGATGCAATGGCTACACTTGCTTCCTCACAACAACAAGAGGATGACTTCCGTTATGAGTTCCTAGTGGAAGAAATCCATTTCCCTTCCTACAATTCTCCTGACTCCCAAATGGTCTGTTCAGTCATTGAACAGGAATCCTCCTATTATCACCATGTTTACTCTTACCTATTCCATCAGATCATTCCTAATGGACTAACCAAACATGAAAAATGAAACCTCATCCGTAATGCCTCATGGTATGTTCTTGTGGCCAACGATTTGTATAGGAGAGGATTAGATGGTACTTTGCTTAGGTGTCTAGAAAAAGAAGAGTCTAAACATGCGTTGTCTAAAGTCCATGAAGGAATTTGTGGTTCTCATTCTAACGGTCTGACTCTGGCCTGAAAACTACTTAGAGCAGGGTATTATTGGCCATATATGGAGAAAGAAGCTATCAGGTTCACAAAAAATTGTAAGAAATGTCAGCTACATGGAAATCTTATACACACTCCAGCAAGGGAGCTCATTCCTTTTGTAACACATTGGCCCTTTCAACAATGGGCATTTGATCTCATTGGGTAGATTTATCCCTCATCTTCTAATGGACACAAGTTCATTATCACAGCTACTGAGTATTTTACAAAGTGGGTTGAGGCGGTCCCAATCATTAAAGTGACAAGACAATAGGTCTCGCTATTCATTCTGAACTACATCATTTGTCACTATGGAATACCTTCCTCCATCATCACTGACAATGGAGGTCAATTTAAGAACAACATTATGGATGAGTTGTGTGAAAAATTCAAAATCACACAACACTGTTCTTCAATCTATTACCCACAAGGCAATGGACAGGCTGAGGCCTCAAATAAAAATTTGTTGAAAATCTTACATCGTACAGTTAACAAGTCTAGAATGGATTGGCACCTGCAGATCAATCCTACATTATGGGCTTATAGAAATAGCATTAGAACACCTATAGGGGCAACCCAATTTGCACTGGTATATGGGGCAGAAGTAGTCTTACCCCTAGAGGTAGAAATCCCATCTCTTAGGGTTTCTTTACACAAACTTGACCAGATGAAGAGTACCAAGTTTTGAGACTCCAAGAACTAGAGCTACTAGATAAACATTGAAAAGTGGCCTTTGATCACCTCAGAGCTTATCAAAAAAGAATGTCAAGAGGATATAACAAGAAAGTCAGACCTAGAGAACTTTAGGTGGGAGACCTTGTGTTGAGAGAAAATCCCCACAATCAGTCACATAGAGAGAAGAAGGGGAAGTTTGAACCCAACTCGCTGGGTCCTTATATCATTACTGCAGCATTCAGCTCCGGTGCCTATCGAATCTCCACACCTGAAGGAGAGCCACTTTGAGAGCCCATCAACACTCTTCATCTAAAGAAGTTATACACCTAAGGCATTCTCGGTGATCAGCATCATGTACATAGTAATGTCCTGAAAAAATATAAAAATTGGAAAAAGTCCTGAAAAAATGTGTTGGAGATTTGATTCTGAACAGTTGATTGATTGTATGTTTGTCATTGATGACACCATATAATACACATCAGTAATTCTATATGTACTTATCCATATGATGACATGAAGACTTGTGTGGATAGATACATGTTTTTGACATGTTTATTATGCTATGTTCATACACACAAACCCAGATATGATGTTTCAGTAAAGATATGTAATTCTATTATTGACGATTACAGTTCTAGAGGACTAACGGTTTAAGGCCGATGTATGTAACATGTTTATTGAGTTGCACCTATCTTCAAGATATGCGTGTGTATATTCATTATGAGTTATGAGTTTTTGATTTTAATCTAAAGGTGCCAATCATATTTCAAGAAGATTACAAAGTTATGGTTAAATTGGTGAAGCCAACTTAGTGAAGCGACGCGTCTATTTAGTTTGTACTTGCATAGTTGTAATTATGCTTGCGTGCTTAGTAGAGCCAACAAGGATGTTATGAAGAGTTTTCTAACAGGTCCCATGATCTCATACTTGGAGTATGTACTTATAGAAGGTCATTTGTGATAAGAAGAGTTGCGAAAGCCAGAGATAAGAAAAGCAGAGCAAAGCGTTAAAGCAACAGAGCTATATTTATCATATGTTGATAATATAGATATTGAAGTAGAAGCTTTTAGAACATAGAGAAGATTGTTGTAGTGGTTTACAAGAGGTTAAAGCATCGGCACACAAAAGGAACTGATCAGACAAGCAGTGTCACAAACAACAGTTCACCTTGTTGATACAGTGTGTATCAAATAACCAAAAGGTTGTAGCCTTCACCACTTGGACAGTGAGTCCACCACCCCTAATATGGTTATTGTAAAATACTGTTAACACGGTCAGACCCTTAACCAGGTCACTATACTACTGCATTGTAATGAACAACTCCTAACATGGTTGAAAGATCTTTTAACAGGGATTACTACAAACAGTATAGTTCTTTGTGGGTACTAATTCCCACCGG
>MU225818.1:1217849-1248821 GCA_018584345.1 Thuja plicata | reverse complement strand
GCTTATATGTTATTAATCACACTCTTCCTAGTTAGCAGGCAATAGGTTGATATTAGTGGGTTTTATATGCTTTATCTAACCTTTTGAGCTAATGAAATGACTTATTGAGTGTTTGTGTCTTTCTCAATAGGTTCCCAAATACACACGCACAATTTTGGCGCCCACCATGGGGCCTAATTTTTAACTTGGCCTCATTTTCTAACACTTTTTGCCAATTTGCATGCTCAGGATCGCATCCTAGATATGCCATTATACCGCAAAAAAGTCAGATTGCATCTAGGATTTCCTGGATTATTTTTGGTTTTGGCTCGCATCTGGTGAGCATTGGATTATATTTGGTAAAGAAGCTCATATACTGGATATTACATCCCATTGAGTAGGATTTTAGGATCACATCTAGTTTGAAAGCTTGGGTATTTTATTTCACTAATCCTAACAGTTTGCCAAGTGGTGTTTTTCATGTTTTACAGCTTAACCAGTGTTTATAGGTATTTTTGGGAGGTTTTCATGGCGTTGCACTAAAAAGATACTAACTTGGTTTTACAGATTGCCAACCCCCATCTTGACCTCTATTTACTTGTTTTTACAATTAAAACACATATTCCAATTTGTCACTAAACTGACTAGAGGATTATGCTCTTTTCCTTTTAAGGAAAATCAGAAACTCATACATCAGTTTATGGATTGAATAGAATTTGGGGTAAATGAACAAACAAACACATTGTTTAATTCAATTTGGGATAGTAAATGAACAAGACAAAACACTAAATATGTGGGTTAATTGAACAAGTTCAATCGTATAATTGCTTTTGGAAATTAAAAATTGAACAACACAAATCATTAAATCATTGTGGTTAATTGAACAAAGTAAAATTTCCCTTTCAAAGCATCATATTTTCTTTAAAATAGGAACAATTAAACCAAGCTCAACATATCTTGAGGGAATGAACTCTGTTTTAAGTGCTTTGGGAGAAAACAACATGGACTAGGAGAGTATGCTCTTCTTCTTTTGAAGAGACAGAAATCTATAAATCCTAAGCTTGCCAATCCTGGTTACATATCATTTAAACAGTAGAGGGCCTGCCGGTTGAGGAAAAAATCTCCCAGAAATAACCCAAGTGAGGACAGCTCTTACGCCGACCCTTAAAAATCACTATAAATAGTTTCTTCCTTATAGGCCAAAGCCTTGGAAGATGGAACTGGTTTTGTTCTTGGAATTATGACATCATTCCTTGAACATATCGGGGTATATATAGAGTGGAGCCGCTTGAATATTGCTTGCGAGACTATATATATTCAGGTACTCATAGGGCTATAAGCCTTAATTTTTCCTTGTGCAATTCTATGGGGGATAGTTTCAAACAGATTGCCCAATAATCTACAACAACTTCAACTAAAAGAATACTTGATTCATCCCCGAAAGGGTGATAATCTTTGTGCAAGGCAAAAAGTAATTGCCCCAAGACACTCGTCATATCGTGCCCTCACTTGCGTTTAGAGTCGGCTAATATAGCATCATGACTGGAGCCATTGTGTGCTTGGTGATGGCTGTATTCTGATTAGTATTTGAGTGTGTACCTAAGTCAATGAGCAAATATTTTCATCCTCCACCTAGAAAATAGGACAAAGTGAGTGTTTGTTTCACCCCTTAACAATGCAAAACTGTTTGACATGTTCTAAAGATCATTAAAAAGATAAGCTCCTCAATAAAATCAAAAAAATTCAAACCTTGGAGTATAAGTATTTTTCATACCTTACAACACCTCTTGATGAAATCTAGAAACAACCACCTTCACACACTTCAAAAACAAATTTTTCAAAACTGACCCAAATTGACAAGACATCATAAAATTGTATCCTATTTTTCCTGAGTTGTATTTAGTATTTAGGATTGTATCTGGTATATAGGATTGTATTTGGTCAGCAGGAAGTTGTATCTAGATTCTAGGATCATATCTAGTAGCATTAGAGGCTCATATCTGGGAGCTCGTATTCAGGGCAGTGGGCATTTGTGCTAGTTTTTCTTAGGAAGTCTCAGTTGCTTAGGATACCCTTTTTTCTCTTTATCTGGTTCTTGTTGTCTCTTCTAGTCTCCCTATTGTTATTTCAAAACACTTTCAAAATTTCCACCTTGCATGCATAGTCAGTCTTTCATGATCAGTTCAATACATGTGGTCTACCCATTTTCTATCAACAACTTGATTCCCAGCTCACTATAAGGGCATTCTAACCCTATGACGCTGGAATCATTTACATCCACCAACAAAAAATAGTTACTTCTACCTAGACACACCCACTTGAATGATCTAAAAACCACACTTGCACTATTGGGAAACGTTAACAAAGTTGAGAAACAAACTTTATGGTTAACACAAGACGCAACCAGTACACAACTAAAGGATCAAAAGTGCCTCCTAAAAAACCACACTTCCAAGGAGAAACTTCTTGCAGTTCCCTTTTTGATCTAGATTCACCTCCAATGGAGAGCCACACTAACGATTGGAGTAAGGATTTTGAGGGTTATAATGATGGAAAACAAGCACAAACAGAGTAAATAGATCCACAAGCTATTAGAATGGATAATTGGTGATGATAAAGAAAAATACTTCCTCCATCTAGAATCCTCAGGTGTCAAGCTACCCAAGGATTATAATGTGGACGACCTCAAAGAAAAGGAGGTACCAAACCCGATATCTATTCTCACCAAACAACTCAATCTAATGCAAACAGAGCTCACCAACCTCAAACAAGAGAAGGACAAACCCAAAACAAAATACTCTTTGGACACCATTTGTCCATTTTCTTTTGACAAGAGTATCACTATGGTCTCGTTTCCTCCTAATGTGGCAAGGCCAAAGTATTACAAGTACATAGGAGAAACCAACCCACATGACCATGTAAGAGAATTTTGTGTTCTAAGAATTGAGTACATGCACGAACCCATATACCTCATGCAACTATTTCTAGGAAGTCTCAGATGTAACGCCATGGAGTGGTTTTCAAAATTGAACCCTAAGGTCAAAACATTCAAAGAATTGATACAACGGTTCATTCAACATTACTCCTACAACATCCAACATGATGTAACTATGATGGACCTATGCAATACCAAACAAAAAATTGGAGAATCATTTACACACTTCCTACAGAGATGAAGGAAGATTTTTGCATGATACTCAAGGGTCATTCTCGAAATAGAAAAGATGGAAATCTTCGTCAATAATCTCATACCTGAATTAAGCTATGTTCTACAAATGCAAGACTCTCCTAGCTTTGATAGGATGATTAAAAATGCCCTTCGTATTGAGAAAGTCATGGTCAAAAAGGGAGAGATCACCCTTCAAAATGAAAACAAAGGCAGTAGCTCCAACTCCAAACCTAAATGGTGGAAACAAAACAAGAATGTTGTTAATGATGGAGTGGTTGATGCCTCTACCATTAATTCTAAACCCAAAGCATTCAATCTAACCAATGGCATGCAAGCAAGCAAAGAAGCTAAAGTAACACCTCCCATTCCTAAAACAAACAATGATAACAAGGAAGAACCTAGACTTCAAAACCCCAAAGAACATTTACTCATTTGGGGGAACCTCTTGAAACTGTTTTGAAAACATTGGTGGATAACAAAGTTCTTACGATTCCCGATTGTAAACTGTGGGAACCAATGGTCAAACCCAGGTGGTGGGATGATAACTCTTATTGTGTCTTCCACAAAAACAAGGGACATAAGACTAATAATTGTCTCAAACTAAAACATGTCATCGAAGACCTCATCAAAGGAGGTAAGATCAAGGTCGACAGACATACCACCAATGAGGACCATACAACATTTAACAAACCCTTCCCTAATTATAATCAAGGAGAAACATCTAAAGGGAAAGGTAATGAGGTAAACTACACCTATTCCAAGAGTGACAATGTGATTAATATGCTCAATATCAAAACTGAATCCATCAATGTGGTCACGATTAAGGGAGCTTCATCCTCCTCAAATGTTGTCACACTGAGCCAAGCATAGGTTACAATCAAGGGACCTCCAAAACTGACATCAACATCAAAGGTTCCTATTATAACTCTTCCTAAACTAGTAGAAAAACCTGTGGTCACTATCCCCGGAGCAAAATATGACTTGGTAGACCAATTGCAAAGAACTGCTACCAAAATTTCCATCTTAAAGTTGCTCAAGATATCCACTGTGCATAGGGAGATCCTAGAACAAGCCCTACGCGTTGCTAATGTTCCAAAAGATATCGATATAGACAAGTTCCAAGCGATGGTCAATCACATCTCAGCGCCACACTACCTTTCCTTTTCTGAAGAAGATGACAAGTCATTAACCCATCCACATAATCAACCCCTCCATATCGAAGTTCTTATTCATAAATCCTGTGTTAGACGTGTATTGATAGATGGAGGCGCATGATTGAATATCTGTACACTGGATCTCGTCAGGAGACTAGGTCTCTCAAAACAAACAATTGATACTAGAAACAAGATCACCATCAAAGCATATGATGAGGAAGAAAGATCCTCCAAGGGTCTTATTGCTCTCCCTATTAGAGTTGGACCAATTGAAAGGAACGTTATATGTCAAGTTCTAGATTTACCACTGGCTTGTAATATTCTACTAGGGAGACCATGGATTCACAAAATGCAAGTTGTACCATCCACTTATCACCAATGCATAAAGTTCCCACATAATGGGATAGAAGTGATGATTCCTATGGATGCCAACTACACTTGCAACAATATCAAAGTAGGTAGCATGATCCCACACAACAAAGAGGCTATGAATGCACTTGCTCATGAAATAACCAAAGACATGGTTATGAAGAGTTTTAGCAAAACCTTCAAACTTGAAGAAACAGGTACGGGAGAGTACAAACTAGACCTAACTCCCTCACTGACAGACATCCGATATCACCGAGATCCTATGGAAAACCATCATTAGCATTCACACCTCTAGCAGTCAAGGAGCCAAAAATACACAAGGAAACTAGCATGATAAAGGCATCCACATCTTCTTCAGATAACAAAGAGGAACAGGCAGTCTTGGACTGGCTTTACAAAGGAGAACCAGTAGACTCTGAGGTCAAACATGTAAACATATCCCCAGAATAGTATGGAAAGGGATATGATTTCCTCAAACAAATGGGTTAAAAAGGAAAGGGATCTCTAAATGACATAGGACGAGGCATCATTGAACCTATTCGCATGGAGTTCCACCTCAACAGAGATAAAATAGGACTGGGCTTTAATACTCAATCCAAAAAATCTACTTCAAAAGAGAGTCCACCTTCTGAAAAAGGGAGTGATAAAATAGATGAAATAGTATCAGAACCATGGCCTTATGAGAGGTTACTACATATTGGTACGGAGAATCTTGAATATCAAGGAGAATGCTACGTACCTAGTTTTGAGGTACCACAGGATCTTCACATTCCTTTGCTAGAACAACCTCCCATTCAAGAGGTAGGAGACACCATAGCAACAATCACTCAAGAGGAACCCTGGCCACAAAATTTACATCCTAACTGGGGGCAATTGGTCATAATTTCACATGTCCTCGATTTACCTCACTTTGATCTAAAAGTAGCTAACCGAGTCTATCAAATAAACATTGCTGAATATTTAAATATATCTGATGATGATGTCACAGACTCTCATGACTATGAGTGGGATAAACTATCTATTGCCTCTGAAGAAATTGAGATAGATACAATTCACATGTTTGTAGCTTCCTTAGCTCCTAGTAAATGACTAGATACTCCTTTCAAAGATACTGATCCTCCTGAGGCAGAAGAAGAGTTCCTTTCCCCGATCATTGATGGAGACATTGGTGAATACATAACTCTAGAAGAATTCCATAGGCTACAAGCAAGAAACCTCCTTTTAAAAAGGGATGATGATGAGATATCTACTGACGAGTCACTAGAGTTTGATCCATATATAACTGACAATGACCCTTTTAACAATGATCTTACTCTTATTGATCTAAACATCAGATATTAACTTAACAAATCGTGTCATGTTGGTTAATGGTCTTGATGCTAACATGATGTTGTCCTTCCCAGAATATGACTCTCTAATATTGGTACTTCCAGACCTAATTGATTGGACTGAAATAGATCCTACTCCTATCCTTAGCTTTCCCAATGACCACTCCCTGGCTTGTTACCTTAATATGTCATAGGAGGATATCAAGTTTCTTAGTCACAAACTGAAAAAGAAAAAGAAAAAGTGGACTGATGGTGAAAACCACTCTGTGGCAGTATCAGATCCCAAAATAGTAAAGAAAAAAGATGTATCCAATGGTGAAAACCTCTCAAAGGTGCCAAGGGATAAGACTCTTGATATCCTCCCTAAGCACTTTTAGGAGAGATGTTTGGTATTGATTGAACCAACATAGCCAGTCAACTTGGGCACTATTGAAAATCCTCAGATAGTTCATCTAGCACAATCTTTATCAGAAGAAGAGAAGGAATAGTTCACAGAGTTCCTGAAAGAGAAGAAGATCAAATTTTCTTGGTCCTACACTGATATGCCAGGGATAGATCCCAATCTCATTATGCACCACTTATCTATAGCTCCTGGGATTAATCCCATAAAACAAAAACTTAGAAAAATGCATCCTCATGTTGCATTACTGGTAAAAGAAGAATTAGGAAAGTTGTTGAAGGATGGATTTATTCGAGTCATTACCTATGCAGCATGGATCTCTAATATGGTCCCCATTTCTAAATCCAATAAATCTATTAGGATCTGCACGGACTTTAGAGACCTCAACAAAGCATGTCCGAAAGATGATTTCCCTCTACCAAATATTGACATGATCATAGACCTTACAGCTGGCTTTCAGATGTATTCATTAATGGATGGATTCTTGGGTTATAATCAAATCAAGATCACCCCTGAGGATCAAGAGAAAACCGCATTCACATGTGCATGGGGCACATTTTGCTGGAACATCATGCCATTTGGGCTAAAGAATGCGGAAGCAACATATCAGAGAGCTATGAAAACAATATTCCATGACATGATGCACAAGAATATGGAGGACTATGTCAATGACACATTGGCTAAATCCAAAGAAAGAGGTATTCACATTGCTGACCTAAGAAAGATATTGGATCGAATGGAACAGTTCCAACTCAGGCTAAATCCAAAGAAATGTGCCTTTGGGGTCCAATCAGGTAAGCTCCTAGGATTCATAGTATCTACAAAGGGAATCGAGGTAGATCCTACAAAGGTAAAAGCTATTCTAGAGATGACTCCTCCACGTAATATCAGTCAAATGAAGACACTACAAGGGAGACTCTAGTCTATCAGGAGATTTATGTCCCAACTTTCAGATAAGGCACAACCCTTTAATAAGCTACTACATAAAGGGGTTACCTTAAAATGGGATGAACACTGTGAAGAAAAATTTAGAGAATTGAAGGTGTACCTAGCTACCCCACCTATTCTGATGGTGCATATTCATGAAAATTCCTTACTCCTGTACATTTCAGCTATAGCTACATCCCTAGGAGTATTATTGGCACAAGAAGATGAAATGAATAAAGAATGAGCTATCTACTACATTAGTAGAACTCTAGTCACTTATGAGCTCAATTATAGAATTATTGAAAAAGCATGCTTAGCAGTCCTCTTCACCTCACAGAAGTTAAGACACTACATGCTCTCTCATATAGTAAAGCTCATTGCTAAGATAGATCCTCTAAAGTATCTTTTGAGTAGAACAACATTAACAAGACGTTTGGCAAAATGGGTCCTAATTCTAAGCAAGTTTGACATTGAATATGTTGAATGATGAGCTATCAAGGGATAGGTACTTGCAGATCAATTGGCTGATTCACCACTCCAGGATGATGAACCTTTACTAATTGAATTTCCTTATGAAATAATCATGCATCTCACTGAACATCCCTGGAGGATGTACTTTGACGGTCCATTCACTCAACAAGGATCTGGCGCAGGGGTCCTCTTCATAACTCCACAAGGATACAAGATTCCCAAATCTTACAAATTAATGTTTCTATGCACCAACAATATCTCAGAATATGAAGCATTGGTCAATGGCCTCAAACTAGCCATGGAATGGAAGATCATTGAGTTACACATATATGGTGATTCCCAACTAATTATCAATCAAGTCAATGGGGAGTATCAAACAAAAGATGAAAAGTTGATACCCTACAAGCAACTAGTTGATGATCTGAAGAAGTACTTTGTCTTCATCACCTTCCAGCAGATACCAAGATCAGAGAACAAGGTTGTAGATGCTATGGCTACCTTGGCATCCATGTTACAACTAGAGGAGCATCAATTCCGCTATGACTTCTTGGTGGAAGAAATATCCTATCCTGCCTTTGCCAATCCTAAATACTAGGTAATATGTGCCTTGAATACCCCAGATCAATCTCGATATGCCAGTATCATTGCATACCTTTCTGACCAAACCATTCCTGCCAATCTATCTAGAAATGAAAAAAGAACCCTGATTAGGAAAGCATCACATTACGTCCTCATAACTAACAAACTATATTGATGCAGTCTCGACAGAACACTTCTTTGATGTTTAGAACTCGAAGAGTCCAATCTAGCATTAAAAGACATCCATGAAGGTGTATGTGGATCACACTCAAACAACTTTTCATTAGCTAAGAAACTGCTCAGAGTAGGCTATTATTGGCCTACCATGGAGACAGATGCTATTCAATTTTCAAAAGCATGTCTTAAATGCCAAACACATGGAAACCTTATTCATGCTCCTACCAGAGAACTCATACCTTTCATAACACATTGGCCATTCCAGCAATGGGCCTTTGACTTGGTTGGACAAATATATCCCAATTCTTCAAATGGACACAATTTTATCATTATGGCCACTGAGTATTTCGCAAAGTGGGTCGAAGCCATGCCGCTGATCAAAGCCACTGGCAAATAGGTGGCTATGTTCATTCTGAACTACATTATTTGTAGCTATGGGATACCCTCTTTAATTGTAACAGACAATGGGGGCCAATTTAAAAATCAAGACATTGATAACCTCTATGAATAGTTCCATATCACTCAACATTTCTCTTCAATCTATTACCCTCAAGGTAATGGACAAGCTGAGGCATCAAACAAAAATATTCTCAAAATTCTACACAGAACTGTGAGCAAGTCTGGCAGAGATTAGCATCTACAACTAAATCTGACACTATGGGCCTACAAAACAAGCATCCGAATACCAACTAGAGCCACGCCATTTTTTCTAGTCTATGGCATTGAAGCAGTACTACCTTTTGAGGTTGAAATCCCATCTTTGCAAATATCTTTACAAGGACTAGTTACTGATGAGCAGTACCAGATTGATTGGGTAAATTCTCTGGACCTACTAGATGAGAGTAGGCAACAAGCATTCGATCACCTCAAAGTGTATCAAGAAAGAATGTCCAAAGGTTACAACAAGAAGGTCAAACCATGCAAGTTTGAGGTGGGAGACCTTGTCCTGAAAGAGAATCCTAAGAACCAGCCTAACAAAGAGCAGAAAGGAAAGTTTGAACCTAACTGGCTGGGACCTTATGTTATAACTGCTACTTTTGGGACTGGAGCTTATCAATTAGCTACACCTGAGGGAGACATTATTCTAGATCCTATCAACACTCTATATTTGAAGTGGTTCTATGCTTAATGTTCGGTTAGCAGAGCCTATACAACAAAAAGTTCTTGCAAAATACCAAAAACATTCAAAAAAGCACAAATAGCAAAAAAAAAAAAAAAATTGAAAAAGAGAAAAGTACCTTGATGAACACTTGGTAAAATAGGAATCTTGGTAGCAAAAAAAAAGAAAAAAGATCTTGCCAAGTGGTGAAAACCTGGCAATTAGGCGTCACTTGTGTTCTTCCCTCCATCTATCAATACACTACTGATACTAGGCCTTCATAATTTTGCCTGTGCTTGTACACTAACTTCATTTTTTCCTACATGACTACCTTATCTTTGCTTAGGATTTGTCTATCTTTATGTCCTAGGGATAAGTCATTCTGCACTGGGGGCATCTTTGTTGGCATATTTAGTTGCGGTTGCTAGGTTTCTCTAGGATGGTTTGCCTTACATACACAATGTTTCTTAATACATGCAACACAATGTCACTTTCCAAAACAAAGGTGTCTTTTAACGACATGGGACATGACATTTACATTCCTAACATTCCTACAAGGCTATACTGGATCACAAACATGAATAGATTATCCTATCAATACACAGACATGGAACACCATATTGCTTATATTCTAAATTTCTGATTAATGAATCTTTACTGTGTTTGACATATGGATGAACAAAGTATGAATTAACACATAATTTGTTAATGGTTTGATTATGATTCTTTTATGTCCTGATGCTATTTTCAACTAGGGGCATCTAAGTAATTATAAATTTTATCTGATTGATTCTCAATTAATGAATTGTTATGTCTTCTTAGTTACTTAATGACGTCTACGCAAAGACAAAGAGTCACAAGGATAGGGGGCATAATGTTTTCTTGATTTTCTGTGTATGGTGATTGTTTCATATGATCCTATAAAATTCACCTAACTTGGATGTTTATGGTAAGAGCTGCCACTATGGGTGGATAGCCGCATATATCTCGATCTTTGTTATGTGTAAACTATGATGAGTTTGGAGCAATTTCCTTGTCTGTTCTCTAATCCAAATTATCACTAAGGTATATGAATCATAATGTACCCAAGGATATGTATTTTCAAGGTCATTACGGGTCCAATATCTTGCCTTACTCAGAAACTGGTATATTAAAAGGAAGGTGGCTATTTTGTTATCTTGGCTTCTATGTCTTGGTACCTAAGTCTATTTCTGACATTTCAATAAAAAATGGTATTCATACTTTCATAATATCAATGGGTATTAGTGATGGTTATACTATCAGATGGTATATGTTCTGAAGAGCACCCAATGATGATAAAAATGTTGCAAAATTTGCTAAATTAGTGACAAGTCCTAAGAGTCTTCATATAGCTGCATTTAGAGATTGCATGATGTATTTATTAAATAACAGCATAAGGAATTTTTAAGCTCAAAAATGGTTTTCTATCTTCTTCTAAACGTCAAGTTAATTACATCATCTATATTACTGATATCAAATATCGTTGCACATCCATAGCGTACATTTTGCATTCATTGAAAAGAAGAAACTAGAAAATACAAAAAAAATAATGCATCCATGTATTGCATTTTTACTTTTTCATCCTAAAGTGCATCCATACATCTATTTGGCATACTGAAAAATCAAAAACAATACATTTGCATTTTTACATAGGTATCATTTATACATATTTATATCAGTAATGACTCATCACATCAAAATCATAAAATGATGTTATCATCTGCAAAATTAACTCATCATGAGACCAAGATATCATCACATGTGCAAAAAGTTACATTTATCACATCTATGGAAGCAAAAAGAACTCATGAAACATGTCAAAATACAGAAACTGCATCAAATACATATCATCATAAACATGGTACAAATCAAAGCATCAAGAGTATCAGTGAGCATAAAGTGTATCAGTGAGCATAAAGAGTATCAGTACGCCAAAAAATGAATCAGATATATGTGTGAATGTACAAAAGAGGGGATCTCAACAGGATCCAAATACACATGTATAATCTCAAAAATATATAACATGATACAACAATATCAGCTCTATCCCACCCCCTCTCCCTAGTCAGGAGGATGAGGAGGAGGTGGTGCAAAAGGCGCTAATGGAGGCGGCATGGCCCCCTCTGACTGCTGGGCCACTCGAGAAAATGTGGGAGCTCTCTGTCCCTCTGGCACTATGACATTATATAGGGCATAATAGTATGTGGCCCTCTGTCCCTAATGGACTATTGTGTGGGCCTATGCGTCCCTCTCTACCCTCAATCTCTCCATCTGCCTGTCTTGATCTAACAACAATGCATCTGATATGACCAACCTAAACTCTTTTGCTGTGGTTCTAGCCTCTAAGGCAGTAATCTGAGCTTGGAGCTTCTCCCTCTCCTGCTCACATCTCAACAAAGGATCTCCATCCCTGCCTGCATCCTGATCCTATGGCCTCTCTGGTGGCCCCTGCTGTCGCTACCTCTGCTAGTCCCTAGTTAGAAGTGGACCAGGATCTCTCTATGGGACCACAAATCTGTACCTCTATCATTTGCCTTGCCCACTACTGCTAGCACCACCTATATCTACAGCCTCTCCGCCAACACCCCTATCATCTCCATCATGTCCATCATCTGGAGGAGGACACCTGCAATCCCTACCACCATCTCTATCGCCATCACAACCCCCATGTCTCCCTAGAGCCCTGTCTCTCTGAGCACCTCCTCTACCCCTGGTGGGTCAGTCATCAGGATCATAATCAAGTGGCTCCTCTATACGAGGAATGATCTCCTCAGGCATAGTAAATTGCAGAAAGGGATACTGAAGCATCTTGGTAGCATACCCGTATGACACACCTGCATCCTCAACATCTGGATGAAGGTCCCAGTCTATAGCAACCAAGTCTCAGATCTCCTAGGACATGGTCTCATAATTCAACTGTGCACCCCATAGAGGTGTCTCATCTTGAATACAAGCATAAACTGCAACATCCTCTGTATGGCCCTATCACCGCCCATACTACCTCAGAACTCTAGTAATCAGAAAGTGCTCTATAATGTATCTCATTCGACCAATCAGATATCTACTTTGGCATAAAAATGGTACCTGTCAGGCATCCAAGGTCCACACCTCACAGTCTAGATAAGGTCGCCAGATGACCTCGGTCATATCATCAAAAAGGTGGTGCTAGTACTCGACCTTGCCCAGATGAGGCTGCTGTAAGAGGCCTGCATACATATATATGTAGGGCTGATTAGGTTCCCTCTGCCTATCTACTATCATCCATGTGAAAGGGATGTGCTCCCAGGCCCAAATTTGAAGGATAAGTATACCAACCGTCATGCTGCAAGTATGATGATATACGATCTCATGGAGCTCTCTATACATGTGTGCTAGTATGCAGCTCCCCCAAGAAAATCATCGATAGTGGGCAATCATCTAGTCCACCATGCTCACCCAGCCATCTAGAAATCCATGTTGACCTCTATCCGGCATGAGGATACCACCTACCAATCTGGCTAAGTACACAGCTAGTTGATCATAGTGATCGACTATATAATCCCATGACAAGTATCTCCTATCTATGGTATCATCATGAAAGAATCACTGTGCAGTCCCAATCATCACACTAGCTTTGGACTCAAAAAATACCTCATGTCCAACCATCAGAATGTGGAGTATCCTCCAGACATCCTCTGGTGTCACAGTAAGCTCTCTAGTGGGAAGGTGGAAGGTGTTGTGCTTAGAATGCCATCTCTCGGTCGGAGCAGTCAACAACCCACGGTTTACCCCAATCTCGGGTAAACCCATCAAGGAACACAATCCACATCAAAGCATGTTGGTCTACTCATCATCTGAAAAATGGCCAGACAATGTAAGAACTCACGTAGGATAAGTGCCATGAAATGCGACTACCACAAACTGGGCCTAATTTTGGACAAAACAATGAAACATAAACATTCTATCTACAACAAGGGGTAGACTCCTACTCTACTAAAGTTATTCCAAGTTCACAGGATGCAAAATGATCCAAACTTTAAAAAATCTAAGTCTTCTACCAAATGCGATCTTGGAAATATAGGATGCGATGGCGTATATGGGATGCGATCCTAAAAAATGGGATGCGATCCTAAACAAATAGGATGCGACCCCCTGATGGGTTTCCTAATAAAACAAAGCCAAATATAAGGTATTGGATATGATTTGGGATAACCTGGATGCGACACAGAATCTGGGAAAAACCAGATATGACCAAGGAAAAATTGGATGTGAGTCAGGATTGACAGGATGCAATCTGGAATCCCGGATGCGATCCTAACTTCAACTAGCTCTAAACACTAATACATTTGGTACCAAATTGCAATGGTAGTGCCATTGTAGTTTTTCCTTCATAACCTTGTCATTGTCGCAATTGCGACGGTCTACCGTCACAATTGCGACGACGACAAGGTTGTGATGGAAAAACTACAACGGCACTGCCGTTGCAATTTGGTACCAAATGTATTAGTGAAAACATACAAAAATGCATGAAATTCAAAAATGTAAAATTCACAGGGTAGTTTATCAAGCACTTACCAGCGGTGGGTAGTTGGCTGATCATTGGTGTCGGCGGCTCATCTCAAATTGGTGCTTCCTCATGGGGACTACCATCTTTGTTGTAGAGCTCTCTGAATTTCTATGGAGGAAAGTGAAAATGAATAGTGAAATGGTAATTTTGGAGGCTTATATGGGTCTTTTGAGACATTTAGGGTTTCTAAAACTCCTCCTGGAAAACTAAATATTCATTTCTATTCTCTTTTTACTTAATCGGGAACCAAATTGAAGGTGTCTATGATGTTTTCAGCAGCAGAGTGTCATTTTTGCGACAGTTCCAAAAATTATGATTTTGCTTCATTTGTTCCCACCATTGGTAAAAAATATACATTTTATCATACATCTTGGTCTAAACATCATTTTATCAGCCTTATCACTCATATATTCATGTAATTAACTTGATAATCATGTGTTTATTTTTAAAAAACACACCGTCTTCTACTCCACTCTTTCTTGCCCTACCGCTTCTTGCAAGTGTTTTGTTCTTTTCAAATGAGGGATTTATTTCTTTTCCTTTGATTTCGTTCCTGAGGGGGCATGATCAAACTATCATCAATTAAATTTTTTCTCAAAACAACATCAAAATGACTTCATTATCAAACAAACTAGGGGCATAACAGTTTCCTTGACTAAAGTCGGAACTGTTGGATAGAAAGCTTTGGTTCTCATGAGCTGGATATCTTATGTTTCCTCATTTTAAAAAAGATTTTTATTAAGCTCCTAGAAGCTTCTTACTAATTTTTGGATGACAACCAAGTTCAAAATTGGTATCTTTAAAATCTTTTATTGATCTTTGAACGAAAACCAAGTTCAAGATCAAATCTATTAGTTTTGTTTGATCAAGTGCGAGACTGATCTCATCAATATTTTTTTTGACAACCAAGAATGAGATTCTTAATCTTTCTGAAGTCAAAATCAAAAAATTTCTTTGAATCAATGTGCTGCTCGTTTGTTATTTCCTTGTTTGTTATTTATCTGTTTGTTTACGCAATATCACACTCATGGTTATCTTGGCTTTGAATGCCTCAATACTGGTGTACTCTTGCCACATCAACTGGAAACAATGTTCAGGTCATCTTGACTATTGTGCCTTGATGCTTATGTTGGTTTTCCATATATTATTTGATGAAAGTCATATTCATATTCTTATGGTCACAGTGGCACCAGTAAGGATTGTATCGACTTCGATATTCCAAAAATTCTCAATGATAAAAATTTTCAAAGCTAAAGCTCAGTGACTACACCTTAGGTTGCATTTATGTTAGTCTTGCATCTACATCTGCATCTACATAGTGATGGAATCAACATAATAAATTTATCTCTCTCCAATGTGAAGGATCTGAGATTCTAATCGATCAATCTTCTCATTGTCAAGTGGTCATGACACCCCTTGATAAATCCACTATACTGATTCTATTTTTAGGATCAAAATTGAAATCTAAATTTGACCACTTGCACAACTAATAGAAATCTCTCATGCTTTTCTTCTAATCAATCCATGTATCTTAATTTTGGTCAATCTCGGTCAAACCAACCCTCTCATAAAGTATAGATTTTGTCCTAACCATGTGGGACCTCTTTCTAATCAGATCAGTTTCTTCCTAAATTGTCTAATCAATCAAAACCCCATTGCTTGGGGCATCTCAGCTTCATCGCATCAAATCAAGTTGAGATCATCTTAAATCAAAGGCAACCTAATCAATGGTCTTATACAGTGTTGAATACACTCAAAACTAGACAAGATCAGGTCTTATACGAGCTATTCATTATTGAAACCAGATACATTGATCAAATTGGCTTCATCACTTCAAATAAAGTCAATTTACTTGCTAATCAAATCTCTTAACGGTAATCAGTTTCATCGCTTCAAATCAAACTAGTTATTAATTCAAACTAATCAAAAAGGTTTAAGAGTTCCTAACAGATGTTTAGTTTCATCCCTTCAAATCAAACTGAACATTATGTTTATATCTTTTGATCGATCTTCATCCAATCAAGCTCAAAGTTGGTCATCTTCTTCAAAAGAATGGTTTCTCACTTCAAATCAAACTATTCTGGGTCCTCTCGCTAACAAGTCTTTGAATCAATGTGCTGATCACACATCAATTCAAAGAGGGGCAAATGTAATCACCTAAAAATGGTCACCTAAACCCTAAACCCCCAATCTCAGCAATTAATCAAGAAACACTAATCTTTATTAAACCTAAGTCCTAAATCAAACAGGCAATTAATCGAATTCAAACTGATTCGACCTAAACCCTAGGTCCTAATCAATCATCATACTTGATTAATTAATTAATTCCTAAAACCACATTACATTGGAAAATATATCTTATGTTAATTATTTAATTTATATTATGACATATTAATTAAATAAGAATTACGAAATTGTCAATTAAATCAAAAAGGAATTAAATTAATTATAAAAACATAAATGTGCATTCAAAATCAATTTAATTATTAAAAATGCATATGACATCATCAAATTCAGTTGACTAATTATCAAAATGGAAACAATCCAGTTCCACTCAGTTAACTGATTCTCCATTGATTATCAAAATGGAAACAATCCAGTTCCACTCAGTTAACTGATTCTCCACTGATTATCAAAATGGAAACAATCCAGTTCCACTCAGTTAACTGATTCTCCACTAATTATCATTTTGAAAATATTTTAGTTAATTGTGAACTAATTTTTGAAGTTTCCAAAATAACTGATCAGTCAGTTCACTCAACTGACTCTCTCGACCAATCGAATAACTTGCACATGGATTGTGCTTCTTCAATCAAATCTAAGCCACTCTTTTTGTTCAATCTCGACCGTCGATTCGAGAGAGATTTATATAAAAGAGAAACCCTTTTCCCTCACAAAGGATCCTAATCTTTAATCTAAAGTTATTATACTACATTTGCATCTTAGCTTTCTTGCATTCTTAGCATAGCTTTTATTGTTTACTTTTATGTTAATCATGCAAATCTAATCTTAGAGAATATTTCAATTGGTGTTTTAAAATCAATCTTACACACTTTAATTGGTGCTCTAAAACTAGATCTTAATTAGATTTTGATTAATTGCATCTGCATAACTATCTTAGATCATTTAGCATAGTTTTTAAATCCTTCATTTAGGTCTTCGGTGTAGTCACTGAGCTTGCGATGATCTGAGAGCAAGCTCATACTCTTGCCTATTGGAAGGCAACAGGTTGACTCTTTCAGACATGCAGGATGAATGAATCCATATTCATTCCTGTATGCAGCTAAAGTATAATGACCATGTTGAAGTGTACTGCTGAATTAGAGGCCCACATTTAGCTACCACAAAAACACCCAGTATTTTTTGGACCCTGACCTCTACTCTGAAAATTTTTAGTGGTATAAAAATTAAGTATTTATCATCAGGTCCTTGGTCCAAAGTTTGAACTTGTCAGAGGCCAAAAAGGCTGAAATATCTAGAAGGCCAAAAGGACCAAAACTCGGAGGGCCAAAAAGGCCAAAAAGCCAAAAATCCTGGGAGGTTGAAAGGCCAAAGAGCTGGATTGTTCGCAGGGCCCGAAAGACTGAAAGGCCAAAAACTACTTAAAGGAAATCCTGAAGTGTTGGAGATTTCTTCTTCGGAACTACTTTGTGGTCTGAGGGGTCAATTTGGGAATACCTCTAGGTGGGCATTCCGGAGCCTTTGTATGTTTTCCTAAGTTTCCTTGTAGTTTATCTCTTTCCTTTTTTCCCTGTTAACTTTCTGTTCCTACTTTTCTTCAAAGGCAGTTAGCTTAGAAGCTAAGAATTGGATTTCCTCTATGTGATTGGTCATCTTCATCATTTCTTCCTTTGAATAGAACAATTATTGCAAATATTCCTTGGTCCCTGTACCTACCATAATTTCCCTGAATTGTTGGACCACTTCTTTGGATGGCTGTAAGACATGCTTATCTTCATCCCGGTATAAGTCAAGGCCGATCCCTATGAAGAAGATATCTATTTCTTCTACCCATTCCAGGACCTCCTTCTACTTATCCAATATGGAAGCTTGAGATTTCTCATTAATACCAATTGTCCTGGTTATGCCCATGTCTCAAATTTTTCTAGCTCCTCACCTTCATATATTTTCACCAATATCTAGAAGCGTTGTTTTTTGATGATCTATAAATCTTGGAGGGCCTCTCTCCATTTTCCCTTCTCAGATTCCAGACCACCATCATCTATCATCAAATCTATCAACTTTGTAGCCTCTATTAGAATAACCCTATAAGGTTTGAATATTTTCTTTATAGCACCTTCCCCGTATTGCTCAAAGTCCTCCTTCCAATTTGCACTTTCTTTGATGAAGGATGGGGTTAAACTTGCCGGTAAGTCTAGAGTAATTCTTTTATCCAACATTGCCTATAGCGAGGCCTCTAGGAAGTTAGGGTCAATGGGACCAACCATTTTGTGAATGAACCTTTTCAAGGCTTCATTTTGTTCTGTCAAAGTCTTTATGCCCTCTTCATCCTTACTCATAAAACCCAGAGCATGTTTGAGCCCTAAGGCTACAAGTGTTTTGCTCCCTTCCCTAGTAGGTTCCCCCAAATCTACCTCCACAAATGTATAGTCTTCTGAGGTAGTTGGGGCTTGAGAAGTGCTGGAAGATGGTACTGCAACCTATGCCTTCCAGCATCCCCTAGTGTCCTGAGTGACATAGGACATTTTTCAAGCTGGTAATATGTTTTTTTTTTTATGAAAGGCCTATCCTAAGAATTCTACATCCATGTTCTCTCCTTCATCTTCATCTGAATAGGTTCTCCTCCTAGACTTGATTTCTTTGGTAAACTAGGTGGGTCTATTAGATGTAGTGACCAGTTCATATGGGGTAATTTGAAGAATTGAATCTAAATTTTGAGACCCTGGAGTCACCTTTTTATATATCCCTTCTCCTTGTTCTTGTCTTTGTTCCCCTTCACTTTCTTTTCCTTGGTGTTCTCCTTCTCCTTTTTCTTCTTCTTCCTTGTCTCCCTCTTGTATTGCCTCATCTTTTTTTTCTTGAATTTTGTCTTCCTCTCCTGAGGAATTAACCAAGGCTTTGATATTGAGACTGGTCATAGCCCCCACTGTGGTTTCAAAGGCTAATGCAACCTCTCTGGTTATTGATCTTCCCAGTGTCAGGATGTGGCAAGTCAAAGTTCTTAGTGATGGTGGGGTAGGTGTTGGGAGATTTGGGATTGGAAATGGAAGAGTGGTTGGTGGAGTTATGAGAAATGGGGCTGGAGTAGAAATAGGAGGTGGTAGAGTAGTTGGTGGAGTAGGAATGTGAGGGGGAATTACAAGAGCATTGATCTCTATTGTCAGCTTATTGGTACTCACCCCTTGGATGATTGGAGACTCTTGATTCCCAAAAACTTGATTTTCTTTAGAACTGCCTCCTACCTTGGGTGTATTTGGCTTTGGATCAGTAAATTGAGTGGGACGTGGAGTCAAGATTACCTATGGTTGAAAAAGAGAAGGACCACCTACTTCATATCCATTTTTATAATCTGGTTTATCTAGGCCTTGGTCTGAGAATCCTTCTAGACCTTCAAAGTCTGATATTTGGAACTCATCTGACCCCAGAGCGTCTAAGGGGTTATCTTGCTCTTTAGGCTCCTCTTGTTGTTTCTGCCTAATCTCCTTTTCTCTCCTTTTCTGAGACCTATTCCTTTTGAATAGGGGAACTTCTTCCTCTTCCTCTTCTTGCAGGTCTTCCTGTACAGTTTCCAATTGTGGAGGTATAGAAAATTTATTTCTCTTATATGTCTTCTTCCCCTTTCTAGTGATGGGAGTAGATTGTCCAGAAGTGGAGGATCCCTCATCCAGCACAACCTGTGCTTACCCTGTGGGAGGATCTATTTGTCTATTCATTCATTTCTTAGGAACCTTGGGCCTTGGGTTTGACTCATACTCTACTGCATGTTCATGGCCATACACCGTGCTTAGCTTCTGTGGTGGTGCCTTCTTGTATTGTAGCACTGTGTTTATCTCTCCGTACTATTTATTCACCTTCTTGGGTGGATCCATCAATGTTTTCACAGGTATTGGGCTCATTTTTTAGGGCCTCTTGATCCATTCTTCCATTGTTCTTATTACGTGCCTTGCCCAAAAATTTATGTCATCATTTTCATCTTTGTCAACCTCTGTGTTCATGATGTGTCGGTCATATATTTTATCATCTGTATAGATGGCCTCTAGGACCTCTTCTGAATCATACTCCCAAACTTTGGGGGCAATAAGGGTCTTTATGACTTCTTTTCCCAAGGTAAGAGTCATTCTATAATAATCTCATATCCTGACCTCGTGATCATCTATGAAATTCATCTAGTGATCCTCCAGGTGTGGTTCATGAATGTAAAACTTGTCGATGACGTGGTTGTATGTGTCGATTGGATCAAATCAAGGCTACACTATGCCATAGAGCTGTAGGGGACAATCATCCCACTTGAAGGCCAAATATTTACAGACCTTCATTTCCTGTAGGTTAAAGGGTCCTAGTGAAATGGGAAAATCCCATCAGTGCTTCTTCTTGTGTTTTATGTGTTCATATGCATCTGTGAGCTTTCAGGCTATTTCCAAAATAATTACCTAGTTGGATGGATATCTAGGCAACTTCTTTGGATTCATAGTTGATCCTGCTATTTGAATATATGTGAAGGTTTTGAATTGTATATAATAGGAACCTATGGCTCTCACCTTGGAAAATGCTTCCTCTGACATCCTCTTTGCAAAGTCACTATCTGGTAATCTGGGCTATCTTCTTAAATCTTTGCCCTTTTCTATAATTGGGGGTATACGATGTGGGGCCATGCATTGGGATCATTTAGGCTCCCTCTCTTTACAAGTCCTAGGTAATCCACCCTTTCTTCTAGTAGGTATACCATGTAAGTACTCATATAAAATTTAGGGTTTTGTTTTACCACCACTAGCTATTCATCCAACCTGTCGCTAATGATGGTTCCCCAGTCAAACCTGGACCTGCGGCCCCTGAGTCTTTTTATAAGGATAATCATCCAATTTTCTAGTTGGAATAATTGTGGTAACCCATATACTCTGCTTATCATTGTTATTTGTGCCTTGATGTCATCTTTAATGTATCCTCTCCTTAAGTCTATTTTTTCTAGCTTATTTTTGGGAAGAGGCTGCTCAAGGTAGTGATTGTTGACTATTTCATAAGCCTCCTCTACTTTGTTTCTGAACCATAAGTTTCCCTTTTTCTATGAGGAAGTCATAGAACTCATCCATGCCTTTGTGGAGATGAAAAATATCTCCTATGACATTTGGCCTGATATCCAATACTATTTGGCCCTCTCTATTCTGGACTACCCTTTTGTCAGAGTCATAATGATTTGCCAGGGTCATGATCAATTTGGGAGAAGACACGGCTACTGGGTGAGTTACTGCATTGACCAATCTTGCTAATACTAGGGAGGTACAATCCTCTAATCTCCTAACTGGTTGGCCACATTTTTTGAGGAAGTCATCCCAATCCACATTCTTGATATCAGTATTGGTGATTTCACTATGCTTGTTGCCAATCTTTGAAGTGGGAGTGTTCCCCTTGTACAGGTACTTCATGGGTGAATTAGTCTTTTTCTCAGGCATTCTTATAATAAAAAATACAAGTATTAGTATATTATTTGGAGAACAAATTGAAAGAAAGCTAACTAAACTAAGAAAACAAAGCAAAACTCTCTAAGTCATCGAGAATGCAATTTTTTTGCACTTTCAGGGTTTCAAACAGTGAAGAATGTCTCGAAGGCCGAAAAGGCCAAAAGTGAAAAAATTCATCATCGTAGTGAGTTTGTTTCAGACCTTTTGGTATCTAAAATTCTAAAGGTTTTTTGGATGCCAAAATTCCTAAAGCTTGAAGACCAGGTTTCGGAGACTTGGATCTATCAGGATTTCGAGCCTTTTGGGGGTCCGAAATGCTGAAAGGTTTGAGTCTCTGAAATAGTGATGAGGGACAAGAATTTTGGGGATTTGGTCATGTTGGTGTTTCAGATGTTTTGGAGGTCCAAAAAATTGAAAGGGCCAAATCTCCGAAAACAAGACAAACGACCATGACCTGGTTTTCAGCCTTTCAGATGCTGAAAACTTGTGACAAAGGTCATGACTAGACAAAACCCTAACACCAAAAACCTTGAGGGAAAAACTTGACTTGACACAGATGGACCCACCACAAAATGAAGGCACTTATAAGCCCCCTTAGAGACCAGGGGAGAAGGAGATCCAAAACGGCCTAGACCAAACAAGCGCTAGGGTGAAAAAAACCCTAAAACTTTAAAGGAAAACCATGAGGAGAAATAAAATGAGAGGCATGCAAATGATACCTACCTTGGAGGGGCTAGGAGTGGGGAGGATGGTACAATGAAGCTGGAGGCATGTGTGTGTGGTCAAGCTTAGGGCCAAGGGCAAAAATGTTGAAGCTATGGGCTCTTGAGAAAATCAGAATCGAGGATGCAAAGTGTTTCTTGAATTGGGGCCTTCACAACTTATAACCTACGGGCTTTGACGTCAGTGCTTTCAGTGATTTTGGTGTCCAAAACACTGAAAGTTTGGAGGTAGACACCTTCAAACTTTCAGTGTTTTTGGATACCAAAAACACTGAAAGGGCCGACNGGCCATTTTGGTGTTTTCGAGTACCAAGGTCCTCGAAAGGCCGAAATGGCCGAAAGGCTGAAAAAGGTACTTTTCCTTGAGATCATGTTGATGCCTATTATTTTGAAGTTGACCAAGCAAGGACTCAAAGCAGGCAAACAAGACCAAAAAACCACAAAGCAAAAAAACAAAAAAGGGGGGTCCCCATGGTCAGAGAACCAAAAAATGGGGTGTGTGTTGTGGACTCACAACACTTCTCATGTTTGAGCTTGCTCCCAATAGGTTGAATATTTACTTATACACATTCTGGCATGCCTAGTGGGACCCACATCCATAAAATCCTTCTAATTTCTTATATTTTTCTCTCAAATTTTGCCAAACTCACGGATCAATGTCTCCGATTTACACAGAGGCATCTGCGCAAACACCGATTCTTCTTGAACCGTCATTCGACATCTGCGCTAAAGTAGCATCTATGTAACCTAAATTAGCATCTCCATGTTGTACTATTTTTCTTGAGATTAATACACCTAGCTTTTCATTCGTCAAGATCTATTGTGTTTACCACTACTTTTGGTGTTTTAACATTCTATTTTTTAGCAGAAATCAATTTTACAAGTAGTTATAATGTCAAAATTTAACTAAAAGGGAACAATTTCTTGATAAATCATTAAAGAACATCAATTTTTAAGGGTTAAGAAATCTCAACATAGGTTTTTGGTTAATTTGGGATCTAAGAGAGAAAGAACAATAACTATTTCTTGTTGTATTTGCTGTGTTTTTTGCCTAGCAAGTACAACAATGTCTACACAAACACTGGTTCATATTTCAACACCAATGCCAAAATGTCAGTTCAGGAAAATCAATGTCGGTGTCTGTGTTGGTATAGCATCTTTTCTGATTCTCTATTTTTTCTGGTTTATTTTACTCTCTGTCATTTTTGGGATAAAACACAGAATCAATGTCTACGCCCTGAACTAGCGTCTATGCTCTGTCAGACTTTTATTTGTCATGATCTAACAACTTTTTGAGTGGTTTTTTGTTTTCAGTGCTTGTCAAAGGCTAATTTTCTTAAACTACTAACTAATTGTGTTGCAGCACTGCTTTCCAAAGACACGAATTCAAAAGACTACTCACGTTTGTCTTGAAGGTTGCCTCAAATCTAAATCGACCAAACGATCATGTTTGCTATCATTTTCTTAGGCACCTAGACTAATTAGAGAGATATTTTTGTCTAATCCAAAGCAAGTGTTAGAGGATTACGCTCTCTTCCCTCTTGGTAAGATCAAAAACCTAGACGCATTTGCTTTGTGTTAAAAAATTAAATCTTTGGGAATGAACTAAGTTTTTCTTGTGTGTTTGTGGAGAAAACGATACTGGAAATGAGAGTATACTCTTTTCCCCTCATTGGAAAATTAGAAATCCAGACTCCTTTTTTTCGCCAATCCAATTTTCTTTTCAAGTCAATCCTTTAGATGGTCCTGCTGGTTGAAGGAAAAATCTCTCGAGAATGACCCAGATGAGAACAAGGTGTAAGCCACACCACCCCAACTCACATTAATCAAATTTAATCTTTGGGGTTAAAGCCTCAGGAGTTGATTGGCATTTGAGCTTATACTTGGCTCTTGTTTAACTTTAGTGTGGCCTCATAGTCTCAATCACGCTTATGTGACCACTTTTGTCAAGACTCTCTATGGGGCTATACACCTAAATTGTTCTTGCACAGACATAGAGGATACAATCAAATGAAGATCCTTACTAAACGCTCTAGGCATAGAAGCTACCTGATTCAGCTCCAAACGATGATTTATTATAGTTCAAGGGGAGGGAAGAATCTGTTAGAAACACTGAGAGGGGGGGGTGAATCAGCGTTTGTCTATTAATTAATTTTTAGCAACTTAAACATAAATCAAACATACATAGAATGAAGCTTAACATAACAAATCATAACACATGATATGATTACGGGGAAACCTTGATCAGAGGAAAACCCCAGTGGGAATTAGTACCCACAAATATTGTACTAAGTATAATGAACTTGTGAGAGTTCCTTTTCCCTGTTAGAAGCAGTCTTTACAATATGAGTACAATCATTTGGTTAAAGGTCGAACCCTATTAGGAGTCTTTTACAAAACCCTGTTAAAGGTATATGGCTCACTGCCTAGGCTCACTTCCCAATAAGATGAAGGCTACAACCTTGTAAAAGATGATATGCACTATATCAAAATGAACTACTGTGATGACACTGTTGTCTGATCATTTCCGTGTATGCGTGAATGCTCTTTCTCTCTCCGATGAAGGGTGCTCCCCTTAATACCACAAACACATAATAGAAACAGAGAAACAACAACAATTTGCAAGAACAGAAAATTGGCTTCTTATTATCTCCACAAATGTGGAATTCCAAACTTTCAAAATTACAATATGCAAAGCCACATGGGCATTCCCTTTACAATATTTTGTAGGACAAAGCCTCGAATTGTTACCCAGATCTACTACCCTGAACTGTCCCCGAACTGCCTAAGACAACACTATGGGCCTTCTTTATATAGGCAATTTCCACCGCCTGAGAAGGTTCCATAAATTTAGCCCTTAGGGCCGACCAAACTTAGAATTATTTTATTTTTCAATTTAGTACATCAAAGTCGGCTCAAAATAACTTTTGAAACCCGAACAAAATTTTGAAGGAAAATTATTTTCTGCTATTTCAGGTGGCCCAACATCCGGAGACCATAAGTCATCACCAGTTGACCCGATTGACTATTATAACCCCATTTCAGAAATGCCATGAAGTGCTCTACAACACCTAAATTAAGAAAGCTTCATTCAGCTCAAGTTTGACCTCATCTGGGGCCTCTAAAGCCTTCAAAACTAAGCTCAAAGTTTCTGTACCTTGTTTTCAGTACCAAAAATTTTCAATATCTTCAAAACTAGACCTGATCTATCCATGAAACTTTACTGGCAGGCTGATATGACTGAGATGAACCTCCACATGCAAAATTAGAACATTCCGAGATTGTATGACCAACTTACTAAAAATAGAAAGTTTCCATAAATAGCAGCTCTGCACAAGGTAGCCCTTATTGAAAAGCAAACAGAAATATTTTTGGGTGATGCAAGATTGCCCTTACACCTAGGATGCTCCTGCATCACTCTCAAAGAGCTATATCATATACTGACTTCATAGTACTGTCCCTCTGTATCTTCCTCTTGCATAATAATTGATGCTTGTAACATAACATTACGTTACATACTTATATGTTCATATCCGAATAGGCGCGACCCAAAATAAGACTCTAGTCGGCCCTAAAACAAAACACACAACGCTTCCAAACAAGTCGGCTCAAGTGTGTTTACTACAATGTTAATTACATCATTACAATCATATAACAAAAGGCGCTTAGCCATTACATAATAAAATAACACACGCTGATCAAAACACTTAGTCAGCTTCCATGCTCTGTCTCCTGGATTGCTGGTCTATTGATATGCTTGTAACTTTGCCATACTATAGTTCCATACTATGCGTGTCTAGATATAGCATGTAAACATGGCATACAACTTATATCTGAACGCGCATATGCTCAATCAATCTCTCGCACGTGCACTGATGTGCTGATCGTTGAGTATCTTTGTCTGCCTTGTTTTCCTTAGTCATTTTGTCTTTTAAGATAGAGACTAAACATGAATTTGTTGCCATGATGACAACACAAAATGAGTCATGCATCCTCAGGTAGTAAACTTTCCAACAATCTCCCCCTTTTTCATTTATGGCAACAAAGGAATGTGGTCAAGTTACTCAGAATGACTTAACACAAAAAGTGATTGTATAACATCATATATACATATACTTCTCTGCATATACACATTCTATATTACTCCCCCTTTGACATTAATGACAAAGGTGTACAAAAACTTGTAATTCTACTGCATACTTCCTCCATATACACTTCAAGGTACGCAATTTTAAGAGATTGGATCTCTTTCTGCCAAAATACTTTCATAGCATCAACTATTTGTAGATGCGCGCACAATGCATATGTTAGCTTTTCCATTTTTATCAAATCCATGCAGGGACCTTGATCATATGTCACAATAGTGGCATCAATCTATTTGATGTTCTCATTGAGGACTGCTAAGGATGGTGCAAGTGCATTTCTTAACTGGGTTTGCCTTACCCTTATCTTGCTGATTTCTAACTTTGCTTTCTCAATTTTGTCTAACTGCCCTTGGTAGACATTGTTACATATGTTCATGTCTTGCGTGGAAGTTTCAACTTATTTTCTTATGCTATCTATCATTAACTCTGCCTCTTCTACCTTTTTGGTGTGCTCAGAGGTGAGCTTCACTCTATCCATACAGTTTGCTGTGACTCTCTTTGCTCTATCTGCCAATTCCTTCAATATAGATTGCCCAATCTTTAAGGAGTTCAAGTCTAAGGTAAAGCTCTTTACCAAATCATTCAGTCTCTCCTTCTTGTATTCATCTTCTACAATCTTAGTAGCAGAGTCTACTAAGCTTATAAAGTGTGATTTTAAGTTTGACAAAATGTTGTCCACATCTTCAACTGATTGGACTTTGGCTACTTTCTGATTAGCAGGCACTAAGTCATTCAAAATGTTCACTGTTTCCAAAAAGTGAGTGTTCCTCATCACTTGTTTTTATTTTTCTTTTTCCATAGCAAGAACGCTGATTTTGATTAGGTCTTCTTCTCCCCATGCATCCAAACTTGCTGAATCAGGAGTTAACCTTGACAACAATGAGGTAGATGGTTGAGTGGACGGTGAGAATATAGTGTTCTGACTGGTATCCACACATTCAACCTTTACTGGTTTCTCTTTTATTGGCATCTTTTCACCTTGAGTATCTTCATTTATGTTAATTTGATCATTGATGGGAACTTCATCTTGTTGTGTAGACGTATCATCAGTGCACATTTCTTCAGTGCTTACAAATGCCTTATCAACTTTATCCATATCTTTTTCAGATGCAGTCATGGATATCTTGACATTGTCAACTACTATAGTTTCTTATGAGTCTTTATCTGTATCAAAATTTATTGTCACTGTGGGTGCTGAGACCTATGGACCTATCATAAGCACAATCTTAATCGCTGGTTTTGTAGCCTGTTTGGGAGGAGCTAGAGTAACTTTTTCTATAGGCGCCATTGGTGGATACATGTGTCTATCCATAAAGACTTGTGGAAATGCCTTTTTAGTATCCTTAACTATCTGTTCATACTCCTTTTTCATAATTTGTAGGGTCCTTGTCTTAGTTCTGAGATGAGGCTTCACCAGATCTAACAATATAGACTTCTCATCATGCGAGCATATAGGAAGAAGAGTATCCAATGTTTCTTCTCTTATCCTCATATCTTCCTCAATTGCATGTATTTTCATGATCTCTAATAAGTTCCATAACTTATCAGGTATCACTATTTTGAGTTCAAGAACTATCTTCTTAAACTTGATCATATGAGATATGATCATAGAGTGTATCTTAGTTTTATCAATTTCTTGATACTTGTCATATACTTTAGAAAGTGTATCTAATCGCCTTTCATTAACAATCAAGTTCCTCAAAATATTTAGACTAGGTCTAAATCCTACCTCAAGAGGAGCTTGATTATTCTTAGTTTTTCTCTCAGTGTTCCTTGAGGATGGGTGATTTGTAGGTGCCTATTTTCTTCCTCTAGTCTTCTTTCTTGGTGTAGACAATGGAGATGAATCTAAGTCAATGGTGGTAGAGGGCACAGAGGTGCTCTCTACTTTCTTCTTCTTCTGGGTCTGTTCGGCTTTCTCAAGTTCTTTTGCTATCTTGGCATCTCTGGCTTTGTCAAGATCTTCTTGGGTGACTCCATGAACTTTCAGTATGTTGGATGTAATTCTAGATGCTTTCCTTTTATTATCGGCACTGTGTAAGATAGTATCCACTTCATTAGTCTTCTCTCTTTATGTGCCCCACCTAGGCTCATTAGGATCTTTTGGCACTAACAATAGAACTTGCGCATATCCTTCTAGCACATGTTCTTCCACTTCATAACCAAGAGGATGAATCCATTTGGTTCTAGGTTCAACTTCCTCCATTCATGTGCAATCTATTTCTACCATGAAACATATGGTATCCTTGTATTTTTCAACTATCTTCTCATGTAATCTGTACCTATTCTACATTTTGATCTTGAATGTCTTTATATCCATATCCATAACATCCCTTGCACTAATTTCTAATGTGACCTTGAGTGATATCTAAGACATTGTGGGTTTGCTCCTATCTAGGTAAAGGTTTGCAACCTTTCCAACTATATGGAAATACAAGTAGATGATCAGAGATCCAAACTTGAATGTCTTGCTCCTGTCATGTTTGATGATTCGGATGTTGTCAATCAATTGACCACGTAAGATCTCACATAAGTTGTATTGAGTGTTATCCTTCACCATTCTGATAGCTACTAGGACTATTTCTACAGAGACACTGTTCAATCTGCTAGCTTGCTGAAACTTATACCCGAGTATCATTGTCAAAATTTTTATGTCATCTTCTTTGATAGGGTCAACTATCATTCCACGCTTGTCACTTCTGGATAGAGAAACTTGTTCAATATAATTTTTGACATCCTTGTCAGTGGGAAAGAGTGGTCTAGTGTTGGGAAGTTTGGTTAATTCATGAATTAGGTCTGTGGTGATACACAAAGGGACCTCACCAATCCAGTAAAGATCATCATGTATTCTGCTCAACAAAATCTTTACCCATTCAAACTCATCAAACTCATGCACATTAGAATACTCGAAGATAGGGTTATAAATCAAGTGTGTGAATTCATCTTTGAATGTGTAGTCAGGTTTCATCATGGATGCCATATGAGTAGCTATTTTGACATCTCCTATTGTTTCCTTCTTATAGTAAATATACGCGCGGATATCTTCCATGTGAACAAAACCTAGCAGGTTTTGGAGAAAGCCCCTTCCACATCATCCATTATGGATTTGAATGGATGTTTCTTGAATACAAATCTCTTCCTCTCTTCTATATCAAACACAACTAGAGTCAAAATACTTACTTGGAAATTTTCTTAAGTAGGGTTTCACGAAATTCCAAAATGACGCGACTGCTAGGGTTCTATTCCAAACTTCTTATCCATTCGCTAAACTCCCAAATCTGTTATGCCTTCATGCCTTGATTTCTAGTGCTCCAATGCTCTCCAAATTCTGTGCTCTTCGAATGAAAGTGTGAGGAGGATTGAATACTTTCTTACCTTTATACAATCTACCGCATTTAATGTTTGCAACCGTGCGCAAATTACCCAGAGATTTTGAAACTTTGATCCTAATACATTTTAGACAATGCGTGAATGCACATAGAAATATTATGTTCTTGTAACCATGATTTCATAGGCGCATACTCAGAGGTGATTATACCAACCGCGTAGGGGTCCTGAGCTAGAATAGCTCCCCCTAAGACCAAGAAGGTCTATTTAAGCAGAAGTAGAGGGTGCGTCCACTGTGGATGCATCAACTAATTTGTCAACATTATTTTCCTTCTTTAATTCAACCCAAATTTTTCTTGAATCTTCATTTTCTTGAACAAACTTTACTTCTCCTTTTTCTTCAAATAGTGATTTCTTAGGTTCATCTTGCTTCTGAGTTTTGGATCTACAAAACTTTGAGATGTGTCCTACCTTTCCACATGTGTGAAAAATGATAGGAGGACTGATGCTTTTGTTCATCATGATGCATTGCTTTGTTGTGTGTCCTTTGTAGTTACATATCTGACATGTAGTGTTCTACAAATTCCTTTGAGGTTGATTTCTCTGATTGTTTTGATTCATTCTTCTTTGATTATGCTGTGACTAAGTTCTGCAATGTATAGCCCTATAGCCAAATTTATTACAAGAGAAACAATAACCATTGAAGGGTCTTACCTTTTTGTAATCTCTTGCCAAATGACCATGTTTGTTACATGCATAACAAGTTCTATTAACTTGCTTGATTTCCCTTTTTGCTAGATCTACTTTAATCTCTTCAACATTTTCAACTTTCCTTGCTTCTGAAAGTGCTTCATGAGGTTTCTCTCTTTCTTGTAATGAATTGTCTTCAGTTTGTGTTATATTGAATCCAAGACCAGTAGTG
>MU225818.1:1205615-1217440 GCA_018584345.1 Thuja plicata | reverse complement strand
AATTACTTTTCAGCAACTTAAACATAAATCAAACATACATAGAATGAAGCTTAACATAACAACTCATAACACATGATATGATTATGGGGAAACCTTAATCAGAGGAAAACCCTGGTGGGAATTAGTAACCACAAATATTGTACTAAGTATAATGAACTTGTGAGAGTTCCTTTGCCCTGTTAGAAGAAGTCTTTACAATATGAGTACAATGACCTGGTTAAAGGTCAGACCCTATTAGGAGTCTTTTACAAAACTATGTTAAAGGTATATGGCTCACTACCTAGGATCACTTCCCAATAAGATAAAGGCTACAACCTTCTGAAGGATGATATGCACTATATCAAAATGAACTGCTGTGATGACACTGTTGTCTTATCAGTTTTGTGCATGTGTGAATTCTCTTTCTCTCTCAAAGAGCTACATCATATACTGACTTCATAGTACTATCCCTCTGTATCTTCCTCTTTCATAATAATCAACGCTTGTAACATAACATTACATTACATACTTATATGTTCATATCTGAATAGGTGCGACCCAAAACAAAACTCTAGTCGGCCCTAAAACAAAATACACAATGCTTTCAAACAATTCAGCTCAAGTTTGTTTACTACAATGTTAATTACATCATTAAAATCATATAAAAAAAGGTGCTTAGCCATTACATAATAAAATAACACACGCTGATCAAAACACTTAGTCGGCTTCCATGCTCTGTCTCCTGGACTGCTGGTCTATTGATCTGCTTGTAACTTTGTTGTACTGTAGTTCCCTACTATGCATGTCTAGATGTAGCATGTACATGTGTCATACAACTTATATCTGAATGCGCATATGCTGAATTGATCTCTCGCATGTGCGTTGATGTGTTGATCATTGAGTATCTCTGTTTGCCCTATTTTCCTTAGTCATTTTGTCTTTTAAGATAGAGACTAAACATGACTTTTTTTCCATGATGATAACACAAAATGAGTCATGCATCCTTAGGTAGTCAACTTGCCAATAGAATCTCCTCCCAAGATTCCCATCATATGTGTCCCAGGGTATTGTGTTGCAAAAGAGATCTTCGTTGCACGACAACAATACCTAGAAAAATACAAAAACATGGGCACCCTTCTGGGGGTGACACTGATGTATGAGCTGAAGGACTACTAAGAAATGGGCCTATAATATTTTGTGTGAAGCCAATTCCTTAGTTAGACTTGTGCTTGAAGTGTTTGAAGAACATTGACAAATCCAAAACACGAACGGAATACCCAACAAATAAATTTGTCACTTTCTTGTATCCTTCAAGGTTGCTTTGTCCCTTGTAGGGTTGTTTTCAAGACACATGCTTGTTATTTCTTGATTTGACTTTGTTGAAATTGGTTCTTTCCATGGAACAAATCTATTGAAAATTAGAAAGAGATCAATCTTTTGCTAAATCAAAACACTGTCCTTTTTTAACAAACTACCGCGAGCTTCAAAATTTGCCAAAATCTTCAAAATTTTATCTTTTATGAGATATGTCCTAAAAACCTTCAATTTCTCATTTGAAATCAAATCTTTTTATAGGACATGACCGATTATAAGAAACACAAGAAATTAAAAAAAAATTTATCCCCCCATGCACAGAGAATAGAAAAATACAACCTGAGAGGCCACCAAGTACCAACACATTGTTGATTCCATTAACAAAGAAATTCATACACGGGAAAATTTTTACAAAGTGATATACAACAACAAGGTTGCTCATTTCATTGGCAAATAGCATCTAAATGCGGCTTTCATCAGATTTGAGCAATATGACTAGTTGGTCTACCACAACAAACAACCATTCCTCCTCTTCCTAGGATCACTTAGCTTGCATTTTTAGGACCTCCCTTAGGTTGTCATCCTTATAAAAACATCACACACTCATCCTATAATAATCTAGCATAACCCAATCCAATCCTAGTCAACCTAGCATCATCCTAATCATCATCCAAAGCATCCCTAATCACATCCCTCACTTTGTATTGCATCCCCTTTTGAGTTGCTTAGTCACTACATATTAATCAAAACCCATCCTTAAGTATCCTTAAACTAAGCATTGTTTAGGACAATCCCCTTTGCCTTTGCAACCTCAACACCTTGATCAAAAGGTTGGTTTGCATTGACAGAGAATCCCATCCACCAAAGACCACAAGTCTATCCTAGGTAGACAATCACATCCACTTGATCTTACACTAGGGAAAGAAACCCTTAATCCTTGCATACATCAAGTCATCCTTAGTCTGTAGGAGCATACTTATCATCCTAGACACATCGTCTAAAATCCTAGTCCTAGCACCATCATCCTTAGCTTCCTAGGAAAATCCTTTCATTACATCTTGCATTTCATATCCCCTTAGGGTAGTCTTTTCATGCCACCTATTACATGAGCCACTTAGAAGAGGAAGGACATGGACCCTAATCTTGCAGCTAGTTCATCTAATCCCACTATTGACCACACTAATGCTATGGTCACCTATGTGCCTCGGCCCAACAAACAAATTGAGCACATTTAGGTACATACTAATGAGACTCCCACCATGACTACCATAGAGATATTTATCAATCATCTAGGGCATGTCCACATGGTGAACGCCATGAGTGGACATAACAGTGTAACCACATAGATTTTGTCTACTCTGACCATAGACCCTATTTTCCCTAAGTGTGATTATACCCTCAATTATGTCCAAACAACTCTTCAATCGGATGGTATAATTCATTCAAATCAGATTCAATCTCCTAAGTGATTTATTCAATAAATTTTATTAATCACCTTAGCTAATCAAATCAATTCAAATCAATTCAAATCAATACCTGGCTAAGGTAATTAATTTAAAAGGAATTAAATAAATCCCTACTATATATAAATCACTTGCAAAGCCCTATCTTCTAGCCTAAATTAATCTAATTAATTGGCTATAGTCCTAATTAATTATCTAAAGAAATAAAAAGATTAAATAATTAATTTCCCTATTTTTGAATGAATATATTAATTATAACTCATTTCATTAATATTCCCCTTAACCCTAGCCTAACCTATCTCAACCACCAACCCTGTCATCTCCACCATCATCCCCATCATCTGGAGGAGGATGACTACCATCTCATCCTCCATCCCTACCCCCAGCACCCCTATCTCTCTGTCCTCCTCCTCTACCTCTAGCAGGGTGATCATCAAGATCATAATATACTAGGTCCTCTATATGAGGAATGGCCTCCTCCAGAACTGTAAACCATGGGAATGGATGTTGAAGCATCTTTACTGCATATCCATCTGAAGAGCTTGCATCTGCAATATTAAGTCAAAGGTCCCAATCAACTCTTACCATATCTCTAATCTCCTGATGCACGGTCTCATACATCAGCTAGGTGCCCCATAATGGTGTCTCGTCATGGATCTGAGCATATACTATCACATCCTGACTCTTGCCCTGTCGCCGGCCAAACTGTCTCAATACACGGGTATGTACGAAACACTCTATGACATATCTGGTATGTCTGATTAGGTACCTACTCCAGAAGAAAAATGGAAACTATCTACCATCAGAGACCCACTCCTCATAATCCAAGTACGTTCGCTATACTACATTTGTCATATCATCAAAAAAACACCGCCAGTACTCTACCTTGCCCAAATGGGGCTGCTGAATCAAACCTATGTACATATACACATAAAGTTTCTCAAGTACTCGTTACTTTTTTACAATGGGTCATGCCACTGGGATGTTCTCCCAGGCCTAGATCTTCAGAATCAAGATTCCTATAGTCATGCTCTAGGTATATTGATAAACAATCTCATGAAGCTCCCGATACATATGGGTCAAAATATAGCTACCCCATGTTAATATCCGTCTATAGACAACCATCTACTCAAGCATATCCACCCATCCTACAAGAAATTTTTGTTGTCCTCTATCTGGCATCAGGATGCCACCAATCAGACCCACCAAGTATACAAATAGATGATCATAGTGATCACACATGTAATCCCATGAAATGTGTCTTTAAGCAATAGTATCATCCTGGAAGAAACGATGAGCTGCACCAATAGCAACGGCTGAAGTCACCTCAAAACGTACCTCACGGCCCATAACTAGCACTCATAGTATTTGCCACACGTCCTCTAGTGTGACTGTAATCTCCCCAGTCAGGAGATGGAAGGTGTTGTGCTCTGAGTGCCATCTCTTGACAAGAGCAGTCAACAACCCTTGGTTTACCCCAATATCAAGTAAATCAATCAATGATCATAATCCTACACGGGCCACTACGTCCCACTCATCATCTGTTAGCTTTCAAAGCAAGGCAAGAACTGTTAGAATAGTCCCAAAGGATAACTGAGAGGGGGGGGGGTGAATTAGTTATCAGGTAATTATATTCTTTTTCTTATTAACTCCAGAATACAGTAAAGTAAATGCACATTCAGAGAACACCACAATTTGGTTACGGGGAAACCAAATGGTAAAAACCCTGGTAGAAATTAGCACCCACAATGAACTATACTTGTTTATAATAATCCCTGTTAGAAGATCTTGCAACCCTATTAGGATTTGTTCTTTACAATGCAATAAGTATAGTGACCTAGTTAGGGGTCTTACCCTATTAGGAGTCTTACAAATAACCCTGTTAAGAGTGAGGACTCACTGTCCAAAATCTCATTGCTTAAATGGTGAAGGCTACAACCTTCTATAGAACATATATGCACTATATCTGATGATGAACTATAGAGTAGACCTACTATCTTGATCAGTTCCAATGTATTGTAATCTTCCACTACTTCTTCACATATATCCTTGATGAATGAAACACACTGATATTCTGCTCTGTACTTTTTCTGTCTCTTTTCTTATCATTCACAGTTAGCATTCCACAAATTAACTACTATAAGTATCTTCCTCAAGGTATGAGATCATGGGACCTGTTAAGCAACTCTTCATAACATCCTTTTCGGCTTAACTAACCACGCAAGCATAATTACAACCGCGCAATATAAACTGAATAGACGCGACGCTTCACAAAGTCAGCCTCACCAAATTAACTCTAACATTGCAATCTTGTTGAAACACATTTGGCACCTTTAGATAACTATCTTCAACTCATAATTAAACTATTTGAATATACACATGCATATCCCAAAGATAAGTGCAACTCAAGAACCAATGCAATACGTCGATTCTGTGCAGAAAAACTCCAAAAATTGTAACTACCGCTAACAAAATTACACAACACAACTGAAACTTCATATCTGGCTCTGCGTGTATGAACAAAACATAAACATGTCTACAACATTAATATAACCACGCAAGGCTTAATATCATCATTCTTGTAAGTACATATAGAATATTATTGTATATTATATGTTGTCATCAATGACAAATACACAATCAACTAGCTTCCAGAAGTAAATCTCCAACAATCTCCCCCTTTGACATTGATGGCAACATATGATATTAAAAACATCTTCAGCTCATGGTGTCTTCTTTCTTTTTATAATCTTCTCAATATCCTCACCAAAGATTCCTCTACACTGCTATAGGTCCTTTGTCTATGTTTTTAAGTTACATGATTATATACTCCCCCAGAGTATATGCTCCACCTTACTACATACTCTCCCTTTGACATCAATGGCAAAGGGTGCCATAAACAATTAGGCACAGGTACTACTCCATAAGTAGAGTAGTCAACCATTCATTAGTCACTATGGACAAATATACTTGCTACTTAATCTAATCAGACTCAGGAAAGGGAATTACTCCCAACTTCTCCCTGAGATACTCAAAAGTATCTTTTGATAAAGGCTTTGTGAAAATATCTGCCAACTATTCTTTGGTGCTCACATAGTCCAATTTTACTTCATTATCTACAACTTTTTCTATAAAAAAATGGTATTTGATCTCAATGTGCTTTTTCTTTGCATGCATCATAGGATTCTTGGACATGTTGATAGTACTGGTGTTATTATAGTGAATAACAATAGGATAATCAACCTGTATACCAAAATATTTAACCATCTGCTTGATCCAAACCATTGTTGAGCAATTCAATGCTGCTGCAACGTATTCAGCTTCTGCTATTGATTGAGAGATATAATTCTACTTCTTGCTTACCCAAGAAACCAACCTATCTCCAAGAAATACTGCTCCTCTAGAAGTACTCTTCCTATCATCAATACAACCTGCCCAATTTGCATCTGTATACACATGAAGTTGTACATTCTCTAATTTAGGATACCATAAACCATAGTCTATAGTTCCTTTTAGATATATGAATATTCTCTTTATTGCCATTAGGTGATTCTATTTTGGTTCAGCTGCAAATCTACCAACAATGCCAAATGCATTAGATATGTCTGGTCTAGAATGAGTGAGATATATAAGTTTTCCAATCATAGATTTGTACAATGTCTTGTCAACTACTGTGGAATCATCTTCTTTAGAAAGTTTGCTTCCTGTTATCATAGGAGTGCATACTGGATTACAATCTTCCATCTTGAAAGTATTCAATATTTCCTTCATATATTTTGACTAATTTATGAATATTCTTTTATCTGTCTGCTTTACATTTGATCCCAAAAAATATTTTATAGGACCAATCATGCTCATTTCAAATTCATTCTGCATTTCTTTTGCAAATTTTGCACTAAGTTTGTCATTACCTCCAAAGATAATGTCATCAAAAAATATGGCAACAAGTAATAATCCATCAGGTGTCTCTCTTATGAATAGGTTACAATCTGCTGCTCCTTTCTTGAATCCAATCTTGGTAAGATAACCATATAGTCTCTCATACCAAGCTCTTGGGGCCTGTTTTAGTCCATAGACTGCTTTCTTCAATTTGCATACCATATCTGGTTTATCTGATAGATTAAATCCTTCAGGATGTTCTATGTAGACTTCTTCCTTTAAGTCACCATTTAGAAAGGCTGATTTGACATCCATTTGATATAGTCTTTGAATGTTTCATAAGCCAAGAATAACTTAATAGCTTCTAGTCTGCTCACAGGGGCAAATGTGTTAGTGTAATCTATTCCTTCCCTTTGTGCATATCCTTTACACACCAGTCTTTCTTTGTTTCTGATCACCATACCATCTCTGTTCATCTTATTCTTGAATACCCACTTTTTTCCAATCACATTTTTGTCACTAGGTCTAGGAACCAATTCCCATGTATCATTTTTTATTATTTAATCTAATTCTTCTTCCATTGCTTTCTGCCAATCATAATCCTTGCACGCATCTTCAATACTTAAAGGTTCAATCTGTGAAAGTAAACATACCTCTTCATCTACTGATAGACTTTTTGGTTTAGATCTAGTCAAAACACTATTGCTCTGATCTCCAATGATATCGTCCTTTGAATGGTATCTGGATGTGAATTTTAAAATTTTTGGTGTGACATCCTCATCTATAATCTGTGATAATTCTTTGCTTGATTCAGGTTTATTACATGATACATCAATGCAATTAAACATTTCTTCAATAACAATGTCTTTATTACTAGGCCTGGGCTCATCCTCAATCATAGGTGCATATTCATAGTACCTCTCTTGAATCATGAACTTCTCATCAATATTTACATGAGTACTTTCAATTATCTTCTTTAATCTCAAATTGAAACATATGTATGCTTTGCTTTTAGTAGAGTAACCAAGAAAAATACCTTCATCACTTCTAGCATCAAACTTACCAACACCATCATCTCTCTTGATGTAGCACTTGCTACCAAAGATCTTAAAGTATTTTACTATAGGTACATTACCAAACCAAAGTTCATAAGGTGTCTTATCCATGCCTGGCCTTAGTTGTGTTATGTTGATAGTATAAACTATTGTATTGACTTCATCTCTCCAATAGGTGTGTGCAACTTTTCCTTCAATCATCATAGTGCGCACTATATCAAGTATGATCCTATTCCTTCTTCCTGCTATCCCATTCTGCTATGGGGTTCTGGGTGCACTCAAATTTCTTTTGATTCCATGTTCTTCATAGTAGTCATAAAATTGGTCAGAGGTGAATTCTCCTCCTCTATCTGATCTTAGACACTTTAGTTTTAATCCAGATTCATTCTCAACTTTGGCTTTGAATATTTTGAACTTCTCAAAGGCTTTGGACTTCTTCTTTAAGAATGCAACCCACATCATCCTTGAAAAATGATCAACAAACAAAATGAAATAATTTTCTCTATAATATGATATGGTTTGAGTAGGACCACATAAATCTATATGCACTAGGTCTAATTTGTTTTCATCTGAGTTTTGCTTGCTTTTGAAAGAGCTCCTTACATGCTTTCCCATAACACATTCCCTGCACATTGTGTCAATTGGTTTTACAATACTTGGAAGGTCTCTAACTGCCTTGACATTGATTATCTTTACTATATTGTCAAAATTGATATGACAAAGTCTCTTGTGCCATAACCAACTATCATCCACTTTTGCAAAAAAACAACTTACATCTGAATTGAGCTAAAAAACATTACCTTTTGTTTTTGAGCTTGATACAATCATGTCTCCTTCTTTGTTGCTAATAATGTATTTTTTATCTTTAATTTCAAATGATAACCTTTGTCAAGTAGTTGTCCAACACTTAGTAAGTTGTGATGTAATCTATCAACATATAGAACATCATCTATCTTTTTCTTTCCATCCAAGGTGATAGATCCTTTGCCTATGATAGGTTTGGGAGTGTTATCTCCAAATCTAACCATACCACCTTTGTACTTGTCTAGATGAACAAATATTTCTTTATCACCTATCATGTGGTGTGAGCATCCACTATGAATGATCCAATCAATTATGATGTCTACTTTAGAAATTAAGGCTAACTCTTGTGCTTCCTTTTCATCTTCAATGTCCATATCCTGAAGCAATTTTTTCCATGTATTTAAGGTCAATGAATCCAATTTCATCTTCTCCTGAATCTTCATCAGTTACACCTTCTTCAACATGATAGCATTCCTTTCTATATTTAGGTTTATAATCAGATCTGAATTTCTTTACTCTTGTAGGACACTTGGATGCAAAGTGACCAATCTTGTTGCATGAAAAACATTTGAATGGAAGTTGTCCTTCATATTTTCCTTTGCCTTTCTTTTCTTTTTTAGTAATCATGGCAATGATTTCTTCTATTTCTTCATCAACTTCTTCTTTCTCATTATTGCTAGAGATGTGTAAAGGTTTCTTACCATGGACTAAGGCTTTGAAAGCTGTTTCACTTTTGGGTTCAGTCTTCAATCTTTATATCTCAAATGCATAGATTTTAGTGATCAAAGTCTCTCTCTTGAAGTCTTTTGAAAATTGCATGGTTTCATAGAGAATATTGATGTTTCTCTCATAGTCTATTGTTAATGTAGTCATCAGCTTGTCCATTATGTCTTCTTCTAAAATTTCTCCACCATTGTTTTTGATTCTAGAAACTGCTTCATTTATCCTATGATTGTAGGCTCTGATGTTGTCTTCAGTTAACATCTCAAGATTGTTGTATTTCTTTTTCCTTGTCTTCCTATGCACATTATTTTCTTAGATGTCTCCTTCAAACATGTCTTCTAATTACTTTCATATTGTGTATGCTTTGTCAACTTTCTTGATCTCAGAGAATTCACTATCAGATATTGCACTTATAAGGGCTTCTTTGGCAACTGCATTAGCTATGAATGTATCCTTTTGTTTACTAGTAGCATCATCTCTTGAGAGGTTTTTTAGAGAGGCAATAACAACTTCTTGTGTGGCTATCTCAAAGATGTCAAAACCAACACACTGTAAATGTGTTATCATTTTTTTCTTCCAATCCAGATAATTTTCTCCATCAAACTTAGGACTCTCTTTTCTGAAGTATGCCATCTAATCTACCTTAAGATGTTAGGATTCTTCTCCAAGGCACTTAGCTCTGATACCAAGTGTTAGAATAGTCCCAAAGGATAACTGAGAGGGGGGGTGAATCAGTTATTAGCTAATTATATTCTTTTTCTTATTAACTCCAAAATACATTAAAGTAAATGCACATTTAGATAACACAATAGACAATACCATAATTTGGTTACGAGGAAACCAAATGGTAAAAACCCCAGTGGGAATTAGCACCCACAATGAACTATACTTGTTTATACTAATCCCTGTTAGAAGATCTTGCAACCCTATTAGGATTTGTTCTTTACAATGTAATAAGTATAGTGACCTGGTTAAGGGTCTGAACCTGTTAGGAGTCTTTTACAAATAACCCTGTTAAGGGTGAGGACTCACTATCCAAAAGCTCACTGCTTCAATGGTGAAGGCTACAACCTTCTATAGAATAGATATGCACTATATTTGATGATGAACTGTAGAGTAGAACTGTTGTCTTGATAAGTTCCAATGTATTGTAATCTTCCACTGCTTCTTCACATAGATCCTTGATGAATGAAACACACTGATATTCTACTCTATACTTTTTATATCTTTTTCCTTATCATTCACACTTAGCGTTCCATAAATGAAATACTATAATTATCTTCCTCAAGGTATGAGATCATTGGACATATTACACAACTCTTCATAACATCCTTGTCGGCTTAACTAACCATGCAAGAATAATTACAACCGCACAATATAAACTGAATAGACATGATGCTTCACAAAGTCAACCTCACCAAATTAACTCTAACATTACAATCTTGTTAAAACATGTTTGGAACCTTTAGATAACTATCTTCAACTCATAATTAAACTTGAATATATACACACATATCCCAAAGATAAGTGCAACTCAAGAACCAATGCAATACATTAGCTCTATGCAGACAAACTCCAGAAACTGTAACTGTCGCTAACAGAATTACACAACACAACTAAAACTTCATATTTGACTCTACGTGTATGAACAAAACATAAACAACATGTCTAAAATATGAATATAATTGTTCAAGGCTTAATAGCATCATTCTGATAAGTACATACAGAACACTGCTGTATATTATATGTTGTCATTAATGACAAACATACAATCAACTAGCTGCCAAAAGTAAATCTCCAACAAGAACATGCCACGGATATGTCCCACAAAATGCTACTACCTCAAAATCAACCTATTTTATGCCAAAATAGATAAATCAGTGCTCTATGTAATACCTACCCTTTGGGTTGCCTTTTTATTTTAGTTTTTGATCTCTTTTAGACCATAGTATGTGTGTTAGTTATTTCAAGTGATTTTAAGGATAATCATGCTTTAATTTTTATTATGGTATTGATCCATTGTTAGTTGTATTATATCATCTATTTGCATATGATTTGTGATTATTTCATGTTGGTTATGATTACGTTAGGACGTCATTTTAATTATGGTTTTCTAACAATACTGACCCGATATTTATATGCACATGGATTATTTGTATGTTTTGCATTAATGTCTGTTGTGTTTGGTATGGTATGGGACAGAGTCGTAGTTACTTGCTTCGGCAAGATCCACACGATAACTTGGTCTCAACCATTATTTTTCATATGATATATATGCATGTATGTTCATCTTTGTGATGACAGGTTTGCAGGTACTGGGCTACGTCTTCCCTGAATTGGCAGGAGTGAGCGTGCTCTATCACATTAATCTCAATGGTAAGAGAGGGGAGATAATTTTCAAGTCCAAATCCATACCCTAAACCTTTACATTGTCTTAGAACTGGGCAAGAATTTGATTGACTACCCTAGTGTTTGAATCCGTCCAGTGACGTGGATTTGTGAGCCTGTTTGTGTGTGCTTGGGTGTCTGTTTCAGTTGATTATCTGTTTGAGTTGTTTATCTATTTGGATGGGTTTCAGGTGATTTAATGATGCTTTTAGCTTGAATT
>MU225818.1:1174009-1203387 GCA_018584345.1 Thuja plicata | reverse complement strand
GTGGCTTGCAATAAGTACCGGAGCCCACAAGTGGCTGCTAGGATTTGCTTATTGTAAGTAGTGGTAACAAGTGATAACATAATTAATCTAATTAGGCTGACCTAGTATTAAACTAATAAGATTAACATCTCACCCATGCTTGAGCGCTAATATAGGCTAAGATGGAGGATGAGTAGATACTTGTCCCCCCTTTCGAGGTGCGGGTTCGGGTATCATTATTGATCTTGTCTGTATGAAAGGTCATTGATGTCGTGTATAGTCACTTGGGTTCCAGAATCCATTAAGGGATTGCTAGGGCTGAACTCAAGGATGCGACGTACATGATGACACCTTCCTATATATAGCTTGGGTTATCCTACATGTGTCAGTACCTATAGTGTTGTTTAGTGTTCTTTGTTTTGGATTAGAGTGCTTCTAGGATCTTCCTATGCATGGTGTATGAGGTCATGTTTACCTTATTTGTATTCTTGTTGTATACCCTGTGTGTGTGGGCCTGTTATTATCTCCTCAGCATGGTGGGAGTGGACCTTTGGTTCCACGCGGTCGGGTGGTAGTGATTCTTATTACCATTGAGATTCTGATGGATTCTTCTTCATGCTTGGTTGTTCTTTGTTGCAGTTTCATCTTCCTAGTCTTTTGGAGACTTGATCAGTTACTTGAGATGTGTATTGTACCATATGTATTTATTGGTTATCATCCTTGGAGGATGCATTGTATTGTCTATTATTTATTATTACATACCCTGCGACTTGTGCAGTGGATGTTGATTAGGTGGTATACCTTATGGTATCAGAGGTATATGTAATCCTTATTATTGAGATGTATGTTATTGGGTTTAGATTATGTAACCTTTATGTCAATTCTTTATCATTGTAATTGTAGATTAGTTTGTTTAAGTAATTCTACATCAAGGAACCCTCGAGAGTTGTAATCCTTGTTGAGATGTATTTCATGTATGTCTTGTACTTCATTGTGTTGCTTCTGCATTGTTATCATTATTGTTTGTAAACATTTAAAAAAAAAATATTTCGTGACCTTGGTGTCATGTTTAGGTTAAGTTCTCCTGGTTTGCCTGGCGGGGCATTACACTCTATCTATAATACAAATGTAGGAATATAATTAGCTAAGTGATTAAAGGTCCACAGAAAGAAGATGGTTCACAATTGACAAAAATTCTAAGTGTAAAAATGAGATGTGATCCTGGATATACAGGGTGTGATCTCTTTTCCTAGATGTGACCCTGGAAAATAGGATGTGATGGGGAATGTTGGGTGTGATCCTAGAAATCCAAGATACGACCCCAAAAATGGGGTACTATCCTAAAAGGTAGGGTATGACATAACCCTAATTTCATATTCTAAATTTAAGCAAAATGGGGCAAATAGGATGCAATCTAGGAAATATTGGATGCAATGCAGGAATTCAGGACCACCGGGTGTGATCTGGGAAAAATGGATACAACATGGGTTCAATAGGGTGTGATCCATAATCTTAGAATTGACCCAAAATTCAAATAGCTCTAAAACCTACCAAAAAGCATGAAACTGAAAATTACCAAATTCACGAGGTAGTTTTGCGAGTACTTACCGGAGGTGTTGGTGCTCAAATCGACAGATTGGATTTGCTATGGATTTCACTTATCCAATGATGAGAAATACAAGTGGTTTTCCAACAAATGATATTTCAACAACCTCCTACAATTCTAGCTCCGTAGAACCAAGGCTGGTAGGCATGTACCCTAAACTTGTTTTCCAAGTCTTCTAAGGGTTTTTTTTATAGCGGATAACTGATAACTCCAAATCCTACTTCTCAAGGTGTTAATAAGATCACAAAACTAAAAATATATGTATCAAATATAATGTCATTAAAATTTCTTGATATAATTGAGATATGAATTGGATAAGATGAAGAATACAGTAGTTAAAAACTTGAAACAATGAAACCTTATACCACAATTTAGTTAACAAGAGACCAGTGCTTTAATCCAATAATGGGCAGTAGAGTCGATATCGCTTCAATCATGCATTCAACTTCAAAGATAGCTTTGAAAACAAAACTTATCACCTTAAAGGTGTCATGAAATGCATGTATAACTAAAAAAGCTTAAATATATATTTCAATTAAGTATCATTCCTCAAATGATGGACCAATTGATCAAGACCTTAATCAATAGGATTTAACCATGCAAAAATGAGAAAGAAAACAATTGAATATACAGAATATAAACTTGAATTGAAATATATGCACATCAAAACTATCACTTTAAGGAATTTCCTATTAGTTTATTTGAAGGACTGATTGTAAAGAAATAACAAAAACAATTGCAAAAATGAAAGAAACACAAACTTATCTCTGCTTGATAAGAAATAGTATATCGAATCCACGTATTCAATGTTTGAATCAACTATAATTCATTTTATCATTCTCCAAGTTTCCATATTTTCAACGTATCAATCCTCATGTAATGTTATTGTCTTGTCTTTTTTTTTAGCATCCTTTTGAACTTGTATAAATATAAAATTGAAAGGGTGCATAAAATGACACACCCTTTCCCCTAAAACCTAACTAAAAACTGACTATACCATCAAGTACATTGATTTGAAATACAAATCTATCCCTCCATCGACTACAACTACCAACCATTCAGTTGGATAACCTGCCTAACTATTTGGTTTTTTTAAAAACTCCCGCAATGGCATTTTCTTGGTTTGTAATTGATATCTTTGAGAATCTGCTAAATATGTCAACCATGCTATTCTTGCTGATGAAGGTGGCGACCAGGTTGATGAATGTTTGATGACAGAGAAATCGACCAGCATGTTGGAGTTTGAAGGTGACCTATGTTGCTCTGCAGACTGCATCGACCACATTGATGGAGGCATATAATACATGGGAATGCATCGATCCAACCATATTGGATTTGATGGATGCCTAACATGGGAAATCAATCCATTATGTGGTGCTTGATTTATCAAAATCAATATCTTTGTATTCCAATCTAGTCATATATTGGTGCCACTGATTCTAGAAATAGATTTTGCATCACCTGTAGACTGCAAAATTCCTTCCACCAGCCATCCCAAATTTAGTTATTAACGTTGAATATGCATCCTTGGAGCACGTTGTTTACTAGATGAAAACAACATGCAAAAGGCGTTTGGATTATACAAACTATTGGTCATTCATTTGTTGTGGTTTTGTAATCGATCTGCAGTGTATCCCAGTCTGAATTTCTCGATCAGAATGTGTCTATCTTTGTGTTGCACTATATAATTAGATGATATTCCAATAATATATCCATCCACAGTCTTATTCATGATCTATAGTCACCGTGATATTTAATAGCTTGATTCAAATCAAATTTGGATTATATATTTAGGAAGGTCATGCCAATACTTCTAATCTTTTTATGTCTTCAACGTACATCTCCCTTTGGCCAAGTTACATTCTTTTGGTGTGAATCAACCTCTGAATTTAGACAATGTTTGCCTCCTTTATTCTCTACATGCAAAATTAAATAATGAATAACAAAACAATCATTAAGCAAAAAGAATATCATAATATGCCATGTAATAATAAATATAATTATCAAAAGGTTTTTATCTTTTCCCGCCATCTATGTTTACCATCACATAATGTTTACATAATAAGAAACATGCAATATGGGTAATCATAATAATAGGTTTTAACATTGATTCCTTTTTAAAAAGATAAAAGCCATAAATATATGATGAGATTCATATAATAATAATTAAGCATTAAGGAATAGAAATGAGCCAAATCTATAACGCAATTTCTTGCTTATGGATTACATAAGGTTTTACTATTTTAGTTGGTCTCTTTAAATTAGCCCATTTAATTTCTTTAAAAGCCTTGTTTGGATCAATAATTCAAATAAAAGAGTACTATATAGAAGAGACAACACATCATTATAACCTTATCTTTCTTTGATTTATAATGAATGGTATGAAATTCAAAATTTTGGGTAGGCACATTAAAAAATATCTCTTGCTCGTGATGATTTAACCAAGGAAATCCTAAGTTAAATGTACACTAATATCATGGTATGATCTAATTAGTTGAAAAAAGAGAAAAAGAATAAGAAACACAAATATTTATGGATTATACATAATAATGTGAACACTTTCAAAAGAAAGCATGTGTTAATATATTGTAGCCCTCTTTAATAACAAGTTCCCTTATAAATTTATTCAAATTCCCCTTCATATTCGTAAAGCATAACATATTTTATAGGAGACATTTTATATCTACCAACCACCTTCCCTTATATTCCTTTTACACAATAATGATAACCCTAGTCATTCTTTAAGAACTAGGGCATAACATATAGATTCATATATATGAAAAGGAAATATCATTTATCATTATCGCTATTGATCAAATTATAACATATTGTAATCTTCTAGACCATGATCATAAATAATAACATCATCTTTCCATTGAAAATAATAAACATTCAAATACATGGAAGTTTAATTAAAACAAGATCAACCTTTTCAAAACATTAAAAAACATTTGAAAGTATCATTAAATCAAAGATATAATTCTCCACATAAAATATTATCTCTTAGGTCATGATTGTAAGTTAATTGCTTCTATCACCAATATGGATTTAGAGATTTATAATGCAATGGTAAGATATGCAGAATTCCCTTTAAGTGCATTGGGATTTATATGAAAACGTCACATAAGACTTTAAAATTAATCAAAAGCACATTCAAGATCAATTGCAATTACATTGTGTCCTTAAGGAAGGAAAGTCATAAAATCAAACTCCTAGATTCCCTTAGTGAAAATGAACCTTAAGAAAAATAATTATAGGATAATGATAATCTCAAAACATTAAACCATGAGAAATAAGAAAGTGAAAATATGAATATAATAATACTCCCATAAGACATAGATGATAGGAAATAAAGCTATAAAATACAAGTAAACATTTGTAAATAGTTACTTCCCTAAACAAGAATGGATATAAATCACTTTGTTGACATGGATTCCACTAGTGGCTCTTTCTGGGGATTTGTGTTTATACTTGAACACAACAAGATCCAAGCTATCTCTGGAAAGTAGACCATTAGAAAACATAATGACAACATATATATATAAGAAAAAGGAAAAAGAAAAAACACTTGCCTATTGTTATCTTTAATGAGAGAAAGGTTTAAGGTACTGACCATGCACATGAAGTTCATGACTGTAACCTTCCAAATCTTTTAAAATGTAAGAATTCTCACCTCCTTTACCAATAATGACAAAAGGACCTATCCATAAAGCATCAAACTTACCATGTTTACCTTTTTCTTGATCTTTCACATTCCATCTCAAAACTAAGTCTCCTTCCTGAAATTTCCTTTTTTTGGTTTTCTTATCAAATAAATATTTTACCTTCTATTGCAATTCCTGATTTCTTTCATGAGATCTATTCCTTATCTTGTCCAATTCTGCAAGCTGTAATAGTTTATCTTCCATGAAATCCACTTCTTCATATTGTTCTTCATTTATAAACTTGTATACTGGCAACAAATTATTTAATGGTAAGTGAGCTTTCTTTCCATAAACAAGTTCATATGGAGCATACTCAGTAGATTTCTTTAATATTATTCTATCTACGCAAAGTGCGAGAGGTAATTTTGAATCCCATGCTCTTTTGTTATTATCTAACATTCTTTTGATAATTTTCATTATATTTTTGTTGCTAGATTCTGCTTAGCCATTCCCTTGAGGGTGATAAGGGGATGAAAAGGAAATCTTTATTCTGTACTTCTCATGAAATTCAATAAATTCTGTAGATCTGAAACACATAGAATTATCACAAACAATCTTCTAAGGAACACCAAATCTTGTTAATATCTTTTCAGTCAAAAATTTGATTACTACTTTACTAGTAGCTTGTCTAGTTGGTATGGCTTCCACCCATTTAGTGAAGTAATTAGTGGCTACCAAAATTGACTTATGCCCACCACTGGATGTATCAGTTATTTCACCTATGAAGTCTATTCCCCACATTTGGAATGGTTCTTCAGTAGACATAGGATTGAGAGGTAATGCACCGTTATATTTGAGTTTTCTTGAAAATCTCTGACATGCTTCACATCTCTGAACATATTCATGGCAATCTTTAAATATGCAAGGCCAATAGTATCCCACATTCAATATCTTATGCGCAGTGGTTTTCACTGAAAAGTGTCCACCACATGGTCCATCATGGAGATCTTTTAGCACTTCTTTAGCTTGGTATGTATCTAAACAAAAGAGAAGTACACCATCCCTATTTTTCCAATATAGGTCTCCTTACATCAAGATATATTTATATGCTTGTAAATTTATTGTCCTCTTTTGACTATCTGTAAGGTTCTCAGGACACTTCATGTGTTTCAAAAAATATACTGTATTAGTGTACCATGGGCATTTTTTATTACTTGTATGAGTTTCACTTAGATCGATCTGATTTACTTGTAATGCATCCATATTTGACTATGCCATCAAATTTTCTAGTCCTTGTCCTCTAATAATCTTAGTGATTTGGATCTCTATGTCAAATTCCTAAATCTGGTTTACCCATCTGCATCTTCTCCCAGTGACTTCTGATTGTCTGAAGATATCCTTTATTGCTGCATTGGGAACATAGGCTAACACTTTTGCACCAACCAAATAAGGCCTAAAGGATTTCACCGCCTTTACAAAAGAAGAATCTTGTTTCTCATTGATATCATAGTTTAACTCAAAAGCTTGAAGGGTTTTACTGAAGAATGCTATTGGTTGTTCATATCCTTCATCATTCTTTTGTAGTAAGACAACAATGATGGTATGATATGATGCAAAAGAAAATAATTGAAATGGCTTAGTATAATCTAGGGATTTGATGACAGGGGATTCCTTAGTTGCCTTTTTAATCTTTACAAATGCCTCCAAAGCTTCATTTGTCCACTTCATGTCTGCACCCTTCTTCAACATTATAGCAATGGGTTTAATTATTTCTGAGAAGTTTGGGACAAATCTCCTTACAAAATTGATTTGTCCAAAAAATGATTGAATCTTTTTAACACTCTTAGGATCCTCAATTTTATCAATTTCTACAATCCTTTGTGGGTCTATCCTCACCCCATCCTTGGATACTATATGTCCTAATAATTTTCCTTCACTTACTGCAAAATGACATTTCTTCAGGTTCAAGGATATCCCATATTCAAGGGCTCTTTGAAAAATCTGTTCCAAGTGTCCACAGTGATCTTCTTCCCTTTTGGAGTAAGCAGTTAGGTTATCCTAATATACCACCATAATCACATCAATGAAATCCTCAAAGGCTACATCCATTTCTCTTTGGAAGGTAGCTCCCGCATTAGTGAGTCCAAAAGGCATTCTAGCATATACATAAGTACTCCAAGGTGTTGTAAACGTTGTTTTATATTGTTCCTCTTCTTTAACTTTCACCTGGTTATACCCTGAGAAATCATCCATCATTGATAATAATTCATTTCCCATGACCTTTTGTAATAATGCTTCTATGTTAGGTAATGCATAGTTTTGCTTTAATGATGATACGTTTAGATTTCTGAAATCCACACAAAGTCTAATATCACCATTCTTCTTCCTGACTGGGAACAAATTTGAAACCCAAGTTGAGTGTCTAATTGGCTTTATTATACCAGTACCCCTCATCTTGATTAGCTCATCTTTCATTTTAGGGGCTAAAGTAGGGTTTATAGGTCTTTTCCTTTTTCTAAATGGTTTAGCATTAGGCTTTAAAGGTATCTCATGTTGAAAAATATCCTCTCGGTAAGCTTTGAGCTCATCCTAAGACCAAGCAAATACATGTCTATATTTTCTCAATAATCTGATGATATCTGTTCTAATCTTGGGTAGTAAACTTTTACCCACAAATACTTCTTTTGGAGTCTCTTCACTTCCCAAGTTTATCCTTTCTATCTTATCCCTTGTATCATTAGTATTTTTCTTTTCCAACTTTGAATCCTTATTGTCAAACAATCTCTCCATTTCTACAAGACCTTTTGGAACGTTATTGGTTTTTAACTGAATGACTTCCTTTCTAAATAATACTTCTTTCCCACTTTCTATTTCAACATGAGCATTTAATTCTATTAACTGATCTTCATATTCTTGTTCACATGCTAAAAATTTGATTATATCTCTATTATCTTCAAAGATTTTCCAATTGTTGATGTTATCTGGTATAGCAGGCCTAGTTTTAACTTCAACTTGAACTATGTCTTCACAAGGGATATCATTATGCCTTAATTCCAGATTAGCCATAAATCTACAAGGATATTTTTTGATATGTTTATCCAATCAATAGAGAAAGCATCAAAAAATTCCACAGAATCCCATACTTCATTTCTATATTTTTTAAGATGAGGATGCTTAGCAACAAATTTAATTTTAACTTGAGAAATAATTAATTTAGAATCACCAAAAACACTTAAACATCTTATTCCACGCTTACTAGCTATTCTTAAACCAAGAAGTAAAGCTTCATATTCTGCAACATTATTAGTGCATTCAAAATCTAGTAAGAAGGAATATTTAAATGTTTTCTTATCAAGAGCAAAGAAAATGACACCAGCTCCATTACCATCTTTACAACAAGCACCATCAAAATATATTTTCCAAATTGTATTATTATTTGCTTCAGCATGTAATTCAATAGGTTCAGTGTTATGCATTGCATTTTTTGAAATACTTACTTGAAAGTTATCCATATCAGAATGACAAAAATGTGTAACTAAGCTTGGATCCACTTTCTCAATAATGTATGGACTTCTAGCCTCCCTATCAATTCTTACATTCCTACCATTTACTGGAATAGAAGCATAAGAAATATCTAATTGAATAATACCTCCTACTAAGCTAGACCATTTTATTGATAAAAACATTCCATAACTAGAAGGAATGTCAACCATAGTAATATCCATTTTATAAGACATTTCAGGACATGTAGGAAATTTAAATTCAACATTTTCATTATACCTACAACAGGAACAGATCTATTATCCATAGCATAGCATCTACCAAATTTGGTATCAACATTCATTCCTAATTCTTTTATTACATCATTAGGCATAATATTCACTGTTGCACTGGAATCTATCATACAATTTTTTACCAATCTATTATTTATCAATAGCGTAAGATAAAAAGGATCAATTTGATTTCCATTTTTTCTTAAAGTAGTTCCTAAATAAATAGCTGGAGGATCCTTCACTTCTTGGTTAAGATCTTCCTTATTACCTACATTAGACAATATTTTCAAAGCTTCACTTTTACATTCAGGTATTTTGACTATTTCAAGCAAAGGAACATATATTTTAACTTGAGATAATGCATTAGACATGAAAGAACATTCATTTGGAAGAGATTTACTAACCACCTTTTCTCTTACCATTGTTGGAAAGTCCTGGGGTTCTACTTGTTTATCTTGAACAATATTTTTGTGCTTCAACCTCCTTGAATCACTTCCCTGGTCAAGTTTCCCTCTTTCTGCATTTACTGTTCTATTCCTTAACTTGTAATTACTTCTTGCTTCTTCTACTACAGCTATTGTGTATGCTTTCTTTTCCTCCTCTATTAATTCTCTTAATTTTGGAGGACCATCTTGATAGTCCCCATATTGGTATACTCTATTTAGGTCATCCTTGCAGTAGTATTCATATGAAGAGCTATAATCATCATATCCCCACATAGGATCTGTTGATAAGTTATTTACTCTGGGTTGCTGATCATCATTATGATCTTCATCTTCTTTCCATCCTTGGGCAACAACACAATGCTCATAAGAATGTGGCATTCTGCAAGCTTCACACCAAGGATGATTTTCCACAAAATGGTTGTTTTTCCTCAATGGATCAGGTGTGTGTAATTCCTTGTTCACTGGTTTCCCATCCTTCCATTCTATTTTATAAGGCATATCTTGCAATTTATATTTGCCATTTTTGTATGGTACCCGATTATTCTGGTTGTACTTAAAATTGTCTCTTCCATTATTTACTTGGAGGCCTTTTAACATATTCATAAGTTTGTCTATTCTATCTTCTTCCTTGTGTTTCTTAGGCTCGTTTGGATTAAAAAACTAGGTTTCCTCCCTTTTATTGATTATACCAGATGCCTTCCTATCATTTTCAATAGTTATAGAAATCTTGAGAGCATGTGCTAACATAGCAGGTTTATTAGATTTGATTTCATAGTTTGTCTTGCTATCAAAGGCACCCATATAAAAATTAATCAAAAATGCATCAACAAGTTGAACATCTCTTGGAATCCTATTTAAAACTTTATTGAATTTAGCTACAGATTCATTCTGATTTTTCTCTATACTTGTCAACTCATGTGAAACAAAAGAAGTATCATTGTGATCACCAAACTATTCCATGAACTGATTTACAAATTCATCCCAACTAGATATGGATCTATTTGGCAGACTTCTAAACCATTTTGCTGCATCTTCTATGAGGGATTGAGCAAACATTTTCATGTATACATCCTCATTGAATTCATTAAATTCTTGGATAACATTTTTTAAATTTATACAATGTACTTCAACTGATTCTGACCAATTCCCTAAAAATTTTGGAATTGCACTTATTAATTCATTCTTTATGTCATTAAAACATCCCCTTATGCCATAAAAATCTAACTGTTTGTACCTGTCATAAACCATCGGGACTCTATAATTATTTCTATTTTGATTTATGGTTCCATGTCTTTGATTCTGCCTATTTGCATTATGAAACCTTTGATTGTTCCTTGGCTCAAAATTCAAATTGGTGTTATGATCCCTTGGGCCATAATTCTGATCCCTATTATTTTGATATCCATTATATATCCTTCCATTACTTTGATGTCTATACTATTCATGTTGGTCAAATGTGTTAGGATCCATCCTATTGTTGTGGTTGTAATGTTCTCCATTATTCCACTGTCCCTGATGATCTCTTATTTCCCAATCATTGTTGTCTTTCTCAAGTCTTCCTCTATTTTTTGGTTCGAACAAGGGGTTGGTATGATCGTTGTTAAACATATGCCCATTTTTCTTCCTATGAAGAGGATTGTAAGCTTCATTTCTATCATCCTTAGGAGTTTCTTTATCTCTTGGTGATCTAATTGTATCTCTTGTTATTCCTATTTTCCTTAGTATCTCTTCTAGTTGCCTCCTAAGAACCCTAACCATTTCTTCATTCTCTAATCTTGCATCAACCATCTCACGAAATACAGCATCCCATTTGTTAATTATTTTCTCCTTTTCAATCATTTCCTAATTTGGATCATGTTGAGACTCATGTCCCCTTCTATTACTTAAAAAAAAGGATTACAATTTTCATTACTTCTCTCATGAATATGATGGCTTGAATTAGGGAATTGTTCACAATCATACTCTTTATCATTCTCATCAGGATATATCATATAAGGTACATAAGGCATCTTTACACTTGAAGTCCTTCCTTTCCTTAGCCTTAAGTCTAATTCAAGTTGATCTGGATGCAAGGATCTTCTTCCCCACATGAAAATTGTTAATAACAAAATTATGTAACCAAACTTATCACTTCTTTAAATTCATAGAGTCACCACCCTCTTCTTAGAAGGAAATGAAATTAATTGATTTGGGTTCTTCCTCAGTAGAGTATATGCTACAAAAATATGAATAGAAGCTCAACTTTAAATATATAAATCTTAAACAATGAAAACTTTAATAGGAATTATAAGCTCTATTATATTAGATTTAAAGGCTTTTAATGATATTACTCATATATCCACTTCTTTATACTTGAAAATGTAAAATCTGAAATTTTCAAAATCTAAGTAATGATGATTATTAAGATGTTTTAATAAAGAAGAAAAGATTAAAAGCTGAATTAAAATATCAATTCTAAACAAAATCTGAATTATGTAACTCACCACAATGTCTTAATTAAATGAATCTCTATGCTAGTATAAAAACAAAAAAATTGTAAAGTTTACTTTCAACTCGTTCCCCAGTAGAGTCGCCAATCTGTTGGTGCTCAAATAGACAGATTGGATTTCCTATGGATTTCACTTATCCAATGATGAGAAATATAAGTTGTTTTCCAATGAACGAGGTTTCAACAACCTCCTGTAATTCTAGCTCCGCAGAACCAAGGTTGGTAGGCCTGTACCCTAAACTTGTTTTCCAAGTCTTATAAGGGTTTTTTATAGAGGATAATTGATAACTCCAACTCCTACTTCTCAAGGTCTTAATAAGATCACAAAACTGAAAATATATGCATCAAATATAATGTCATTAAAAATTTCTTGATATAATTGAGATATGAACTGGATAAGATGAAAGAATACAGTAGTTCAAAACTTGAAACAATGAAACCTTATACCACAATTCAGTTAACAAGAGAGACCAGTGCTTCAATCCAATAATGGGCACTAGAGTCGATATTGCTTCAATCATGCGTTCAACTTCAGAGATAGCTTTGAAAACAAAACTTATCACCTTAAAGGTGTTATGAAATGCACGTATAACTAAAAAAGCTTAAATATATATTTCAATTAAGTATCATTCCTCAAATGACGGACCAATTGATCAAGAACTTAATCAATAGGATTTAACCATGCGAAAATGAGAAAGAAAACAATTGAATATACAGAATATAAACTTGAATTGAAATATATGCACATCAAAACTATCACTCTAAGGAATTTCCTATTGGTTTATCTGAAGGACTAATTGTAAAGAAATAACAAAAAAAATTGCAAAAATGAAAGAAACATAGACTTATCTCTGCTTGATAAGAAATAGTATATCGAATCCACGTATTCAATGTTTGAATAAACTATAATTCATTTTATCATTCTCCAAGTTTCTATATTTTCAACGTATCAATCCTCATGTAATGTTATTGTCTTGTCCTTTTTTTAGCAGCGTTTTGAACTTGTATAAATATAAAATTGAAAGGGTGCATAAAATGACACACCCTTTCCCCTAAAACCTAACTAAAAATTGACTATACCATCAAGTACATTGATTTGAAATAAAAATCTATCCTTCCATAGATTACAACTACCAACCATTCAGTTTGATAACCTGCCTAATTGTTTGGTTTGTTTAAAAACTCCCGTAGTGGCATTTTCTTGGTTTGTAATTGATCTCTCTGAGAATCTACTGAATATATCGACCATTATATTCTTGCTGATGAAGGTGGCGAAAAGGTTGATGAATGTTTGATGACAGAGAAATTGACCAACATGTTGGAGTTTGAAGGCGACATCTATTTCTCTGCAGACTGCATCGACCACATTGATGGAGGCATATAATACATGGGAATGCATCGATCCAAACATATTGGAGTTGATGGATTCTTAACATGGGAATTCAATCCATTATGTGGTGCTTGATTTATCAAAATCAATATCTTTGTATTCCAATCCAGTCATATATTGGTGCCGCTGATTCTAGAAATAGATTTTTCATCGCCTATAGACTGCAAAATGCCTTCCACTAGCCATCCCAAATTTGGTTATTAACACTGAATATGAATCCTTGGAGCAGGTCATTTACCAGATAATAGCAGCATGAAAAAGGCATTTGGATTATACAAACTACTAGTGATTAATTTGATGCGGTTTTGTAATCGATCTATAGTGTATCCCAGTATAAATTTGTTGATCAGAATGTGTCTATCTTTGTGTTGCACTGTATAATTAGATGATATTCCAATCGTATATCCATCCACAGTCTTATTCATGATCTATAGTTGCAGTGATGTTTAATAGCTTGGTTCAAATCAACTTTGGATTATATATTTAAGAAGGTCATGCCAATACTTCTAATCTTTCCGCAGTAGCATTCTATCTTTAGCGTACATCTCCCTTTGGCCAAGTTACATTCTTTTGGTGTGAATCAACCTCTGAATTTAGACAATGCTTGCCTCCTTTATTCTCTGCATGCAAAATTAAATAATGAATAACAAAACAATCATTAAGCGAAAAGAATATCATAATATTCCATATAATAATAAATATAATTATCAAAAGGTTTTTATCTTTTCCCGCCATGTATGTTTACCATCGCATAATGCTTACATAATAAGCAACATGCAATATGGGTAATCATAATAACAGGTTTTAACATTGATTCCGTTTTAAGAAGATGAAAGCCATAAATATAAGATGAGAATCATATAATAATAATTAAGCATTAAGGAATAGAAATGAACCAAATCTATAACGCCATTTCTCGCTTATGGATTACATAAGGTTTTACTATTTTAGTTGGTCTCTTTAAATTGGCCCATTCAATTTCTTTAAAAGCCTTGTTTCGATCAATAATACAAATAAAAGAGTACTATATAGAAGAGACAACACATCATTATAACCTTGTCTTTCTTTGATTTATAACGAATGGTATGAAATTCAAAATTTTGGGTAGGCACATTAAAAAATATCTCTTTCTCGTAATGATTTAACCAAGGAAATCCTAAGTTAAATGTACACTAATACCATGGTATGATCTAATTAGTTGAAAAAAGAGAAAAATAATAAGAAACACAAATATTTATGGATTATACATAATAATGTGAACACTTTCAAAAGAAAACATGTGTTAATATATTGTAGCCCTCTTTAATAACGTGTTCCATTATATATTTATTCAAATTCCCCTTCGTATTCGTAAAGCATAACATATTTTATAGGAGACATTTTATATCTACCAACCACCTTCCCTTATATTCCTTTTACACAATAATGATAACCCTAGTCATTCTATAAGAATTAGGGCATAACATATAGATTCATATATATGAAAAGGAAATATCATTTATCATTATCGTTATTGATCAAATTATAACATATTGTAATCTTCTAGACCATGATCATAAATAATAACATCATCTTTCCATTGAAAATAATAAAAATTCAAATCCATGGAAGTTTAATTAAAACAAGATCAACCTTTTCAAAACATTAAAAAACATTTGAAGGTATCATTAAATCAAAGATATAATTCTCCACATAAAATATTATCTCTTAGTCATGATTGTAAGTTAATTGCTTCTATCACCAATATGGATTTAGAGATTTATAATGCAATGGTAAGATATGTATAATTCCCTTTAAGTGCATTGGGATTTATATGAAAACATCACATAAGACTTTAAACTTAATCAAAAGCACATTCAAGATCAATTGCAATTATATTGTGTCCTTAAGGAAGGAAATTCATAAAATCAAACTCCTAGATTCCCTTAGTGAAAAGGAACCTTAAGAAAAATGATTATAGGATAATGAGAATCTCAAAAAATTAAACCATGAGAAATAAGAAAGTGAAAAAATAAATATAATAATACTCCCATAAGACATAGATGATAGGAAATAAAGCTATAAAAGACAAGAAAACATATGTAAATAGTTACTTCCCTGAACAAGAATGGATACAAATCACTTTGTCGACATGGGTTCCACTAGGAGGTGCATATTCCATCGGGCGCTGATGTCGACAGCTGAGCTCGAAATGATGCTTCCTAATCGGGACCACCATCTTCTCTGCAGAGCTCTAGAATTTACTATTGATAAAAGTGAAAAAGAATAGTAAAATGGTGATTTTTGAGATATATATTGGTCTTTTTGAACTATTTAGGGGTTCCAAAACTCCTCCTAGGCAACTGAAAATCCATTTTTGTTCTCATTTTGATCAATTGAGAACCAAATCGAAGGTGCCTAAGGTGTTTTATGTAGTACAGTAAATTTTTCGTGACAGCTCTTGAAAATGCAGAATTGCTCCTTCTGAGAATCCATCTTCCAAGTTCTATATAATCAACATTGCACATTTAATCATAAATCTTGGTTTGATATCATTTTATCAGTCCCACCACTCACATTTTCACATAATTAACTTGGTACCTGTGTGTTTACTCTTAAACACACCTTCATTTCTTCACTTCTTCTAATCCATTCTTTCTTGATCTAACCGACCCCTGCAAGTAATACATCATTTCCAAAGAGGGATTTTATTTCTTTCCTTCGATTTCATTCTCGAGGGGGCATGATCACACTATATTTAATCATATTTTTGCTTGAAACAACATGAAAAATGACTTTGTTATCAACCAACTAGGGGCATGACAGTTTCCTTGACTAAGTCAGAACTTTTGGATAGAAATCTTTGGTTCTCATAATCTAGATATCTTGTGTTCCCTCATTTTAAAATATTCTTACTAAGCTCCTGGCAACTTCATACTGACTTTTGGACGACAACCAAGTTTAGAATCAGTATTATCAATCTTTGGATGACAAAAAAGTTTAGAATTGGTATCCTTAAGATATTTTCTTATTAACCTTTTTTCGATAAAGTTCAAAGTCAATTCTATCAGTTTAGTTCAATCAAGTGCGAGACTGATCTCACCAGGCATTTTATTTGATTATGAGCGAAATTCTCAAAAATTTCTGGAGTCAACATCAAAAAATTTCTTTGAATCAATGCGTTGCTCGCACATTAATTCAAAGAGGGGAAAATGTAACCACCTAGATTTGGTCTACTCTGACCATAGACCCTATTTTACCTAAGTGTGATCATACCCCCAATTATGTCTAGACAACTCTTCAATCAGCTAGCATAATTCATTCAAATCAGATTTAATCTTCTACGTGATTTAATCACTAAATGTTATTAATCACCTTAGCCAATCAAACCAATCAAATTAATTCAAAACAATTCAAATCAATACCTAGCTAAGGTAATTAATTTAAAAGGAGTTAAGTAAATCCCTATTGTATCTAAATCACTTGAAAAACCCTATCTTCTAGCCTAAATTAATCTAATTAATTGGCTATAGTCCTAATTAATTATCTAAAGCTATAAAAAGGTTAAATAATTAATTTCCCTATTTTTGAATGAATATATTAATTATAATTCATTTCATTAATATTCCCCTTAATCCTAGCCTAACCTATCTCAACCACCACCCCTGTCATCTCCACCATCATCCCCATCATCTGGAGGAGGACGTCTACCATCTCATCCTTCATCCCTACCCCCAGCACCCCTATCTCTCTGTGCTCCTCTGCTACCTCTGGCAGGGTGATCATCAGGATCATAATCTACTAGGTCCTCTATATGAGGAATAGCCTCCTCTAGAACTGTAAACCGTGGGAATGGATGCTGAAGCATCTCTACTGCATATCCATTTGAACAGTCTGCATCTGAAAATCAAGATGAAGATCCCAATCAAATCCCACCATATCTCTAATTCTCCTGATGTGTGGTCTCTTACCTTAGCTAGGCGCCCCACAATGGTGTCTTGTCATGGATCCGAGCATATACTGTCACATCCTAACTCCTGCCCTGTCGTCGGCCAAACTATCTCAATACACAGGTATGTATGAAATGCTCTATGACATATCTAGTATGTCTGATCAGGTACCTACTCTAGAGAAAAAATGTAACTTGTCTACCATCAGAGGCCCACTCCTCACAATCCACGTATGACCACCATACTACATCTGTCATATCATCAAAAAGACACAGCCAATACTGTACCTTGCCTAGATAGGGCTGCTGAATCAAACCTGTGTATATATACACATAAGGCAACTCAAGTACTTGATGCCTATCTACAATGGGTCATGTCACTAGGATGTGCTCTCGGGCCTAGATCTGCAGAATCAAGATCCCTACAGTCATTCTATGGGTATACTGATAAACAATCTCATGAAGCTCCTGATATATATGGGTCAAAATATGACTACCCCATGCAAATCTCTATCTAGAGACGACCATCTGCTCAAGCATATCCACCCATCCTACAATAAATTTGTGTTGTCCTCTATCTGGCATCAAGATGCCACCAATCAGTCCCGCCAAGTATACAGATAGACGATCATAGTGATCGCACATGTAATCCCATGAAATGTTTCTCTGAGCAATAGTATCATCCTAGAAGAAATGATGAGCTACACCAATAGCAACAGTCAAAGTCACCTCAAAATGTACCTCACAGACCATAAGTGGCACTCGCAGTATCTACCACATGTCCTTTGGTGTTACTGTCAACTCCCTGATCAGGAGATGGAAGGATTTGTGCTTTGAGTGTCATCTCTCGGCAAGAGAAGTTAACAACCCTCGATTTACCCCAATATTGGGTAAATCAATCAATGATCATAATCCTACATGGGCTACTACGTCTCGCTCATCATCTGTCAACTGTCAGACCAAGGAAAGAACATGCCTCAGACATGTCCCCCAAAATTCTACTACCTCAAAATCAACCTATTTTACACAAAAATAGACAAATTAGTGCTCTATCTATAATACAAACGTAGGAACATAATTAGATAGCTACTTCAAGGTCCGCAAAAAGAAGACGGTTCACAATTGACAAAAATTCTAAGTGTAAAAATGATATATGATCCTAGATATGCAGGGTGTGATCTCTTTTCCCAGATGCGATCCTGGAAAAATAGGATGTGATGGGGAATACTGGGTGTGATCCTGAAAAATCCTGGATGTGACCCCAAAAATAGGGTACAATCCTAAAAGATAGTGTACGACATAACCATAATTTCATATTCTAAACTTAAGCAAAATGGGGCAAACCAGATGTGATCCAGGAAATACTAGATGCAATGTAGGAATCCAGGACCACTGGATGTGATCCAAGAAGAACTGGATGCGACACGGGTTCAACATGGTGTGATCCAGAATCCTGAATTCAACCCAAAACTCAAATAAGCCCTTAATTTTAGAGTTGAAAGCATTTCTATGTTGTTTAGATTACTTGTGAATCCATATTGCATCTTAGATTTACTATTATGCATTGTTATTATCATACTTTTTAGAGCTAATATGCATGTTTCCTTATCATTTAGATTAGTTTTGACTCAAATCTTCCATTTTTAGGTTGTATATGTCACTGATTTGTGCATAATCTGAGGGCATCATTATGGCATTCTTCAAACTCCTCCTACATAGGAAGCAATAGATTAGTTTTAGTGTTTAGTTTAAAACCCTTGCTTTTTATGCTTTTTCACTAATATAATAATCTATTGAAGTGTCATGTTGCACATAACAGGTGCACTAATTCACACACACAAACAACAGTCAGGTACTCTTAGAAATTCAACAACAAGGACTTCAACTCCCACCTTGGAGTATACCCACACTTGTCACACGACCTATGGAATTTCTAGGGGAACGTTATCATCCCACTAGAAAAAAAGTTTTTGATCCACTTTAGCGAGCTCTACAGGTGGGAACTCTTATCACACAAGTATTCCAACCTTCCATCTCACCCACCATCATGCATGCAACACCTTCATCTACCTCGAGAGCCCCACCTCCTGATCCAACATCAGTAGCACACACAATACCTCCTATTTCTATGCAAGCAACTCCACCTCCTCAACCCATAATCACTCTGCTTTCACAAGCATTCCCAACATTTGTAGCACAATTCCCACCACCACCAATTAGCACTTAGCAAACCACCATTCCACCCATCCCCACTCAGCCTATTCAAAATGTAGCAACCAGTTAGCAACATCAAAGCACCCAAATCTCCATGCCTGTTACACCTTTTTCTTCCACTGCGTACCCACAATAGCAAACACACTTCACCACAAGCATGCCACCTACCAATGCCTATAACCAATCATTATTTCTTCAAGGGTCTACCTTCCCCGCTCCACTAGCAATGCAACCACAATGTTTTCAAGCAGTTCTACCTCAAATGCAATTCAACCCAAATCCTCACATGCAAAAAACATCTACCAATCCCTTCACCATAACACAAATTCCTATCCCACCAATCCAACAGCAACAAGCTATCCAACATCAACAACCAATATAGTAGAAACAACCAATCCAATAGAAAAAAAATATCCAGTAGCAAGCCCAACAACAACAACAATAGCAACAATAAAAAGCCAACCTATTTACATCCCAAGCACAACAGCAACAAAGCAACCCCTTCGCATCTGCACAACCAATCATCCAAAATACCTAGCAGCCACAACCATAAATGCAGGGGGTAAATACCTTCACAACACAACCACTACAACAACTTGCTAGTCATTTCACTAACACGCACACTGTCATCCAACCAATGTAGCAGCAACAAACTCATTTTGCCAACTACCTAGCCATGTCAGCTTCCACTGCATCACAAACTGTTCCACTACCACAGCAATCTAGTGTTCCTAGTAACACCAATAACCTTGACGTCACCACTGGGGGAATTCCACCATAGAACACCTATCCTCCACCCTATGCAGGTGCGCAAGAGGCTCAACCCACTTATCCAACACCTCAAAAAATAAAAGCGTACTTCTAACAGTTACAACAACCCTATCATGCATCGTGACCTCCTCCACCATAATATTCCCCTCAGCCGCAGCTTCCACCACAACATCCCATCTATGTTGACCAAAAACCTTCATATCAAACACCACAGTATCCTCCACAAAATCCTCCATATTTTCCATTTGATCCATATTAGATTTAGGGAACCAATGCGATCAGGGTTAATAATCCTCCCCCACAAATCAATCATGAATGGGAGGAAATGAAGAACACTCTCAAAGAGCTAAAAGTAGGGACCAAAGCTAAAACATTCAAGTTTGAAGAGGTGTGTCCTTACCCGTTTGATCAATCTATCACTACAATACCCTTCCCCAAGCACTTTGAGACAACCAAATTCAATAAATATTAGGGGAAGGGAGATCTTGTGAGCCACGTGAAAGAATTCTACATGGCATGCCAAGAAGTGTCCTATAGAAATAATTTTCTCATGAGACTATTTCCCAAAAGCTTAGGTGGGACTGCTCTTGAGTGGTTCTACAAAATCCCCTATGGAACAGTCTCTACTTTCGCTGAACTATCTAAACATTTCTTGGCCCAATACTCGCACAACGTCAAGAATGAACTCTCCCTCCTCAATTTATATAATTCTAAGAAGAAAGGAGGAGAGAGCCTAGCTGATTATCTTCAGTGCTAGCAAGGTCTTACTATGAGATTATCCTATCAACCCCCTGAACAACATATTATCAAAATCTTCATTAAAAACCTCCATCCTAAGCTTGCCTATCATATGCATATGAACTGTATACAAACTTATCAAGACATCAGAATCAAAGGCATGGATCTCGAGTGAAGTCTCATAGAAGATGGTGCCATCAAGAACTACAAAGAATCCCAGCCTGACAAACATAATAATGATCGATCATGGTACTGGAGAAAGAACAAGAATGCAATAACTAACATATCCATGGACACCAAACATGTTCATGTCATGGTGGTCAGTCCCAATGCACCTACCCAAACTTATCAGCAAGTACTGCCAGTATACCCTTAACCTCCTTCCATGTATCAATAGCCCGCTCCCACATATCACCAATGGGCATACCAGAAAAACACACACCCTCAAGTTGCAACTATCTATCCCCCTCCATGGACATCATATCAACCCAACTACCAAGGTCCTTTGAACCAGACAAATGCTATATCATTCCCACATGGATAGCGAAGGCCTCATGCTTTGAATGCACCAAAATGCATGTTTACCCCCTTGGGGGAAACCATAGATGTCATCTTCCACAGAATGGTCCAAGCTAACCAAGTTGTGTACCCAAAAACATAGCCATTTGATGACTCAACACCTAAGCCTGCCTAGTATAAAGACAATGAGTATTGTGATTACCATCGTGTTAAGGGACACACCACCATCAAATGCATGAAGCTAAAAAACTACATCCAGGATCTCATTGACAACAAAGAGATCGAAGTGGACTCTCCTACCAAACCATCACCAAATGCGGGCCTTAAAATCTATCAAAATGCATTTCCTGAACACACCTCAGGTAAAGGACCTGGCAATCCCGCTCAATCCTCCTACTAGGGGATGGGTAAACAAGGAGACAATGCCAACATAAAAGATTATACAAATGCATATATCAACTATGATAATCTTATTAGCTGCATATCCCAAGTCCAGTCCTCTATCAATGTCATTCATGTTAAGGGCACTGATAACCAATGTGCATTCACCACTTGTCAAGGCCAAATAACAATTGTAGGTGCAAGTACTACTTTGTCTAGTGGTACCCAATACAACCTGTTGGTACACCTAAGGAATACTCCTACCTAAATTTCCATCCTAGATCTCCTCTACACCTCACCCACCTATCAAGAAATCCTCAATAAAGCCCTATAAGAATCACGTGTTCCTAGCGACATCAACCTCACTAAATTCTAGAACCTTGTCGGCCACTTGTCTACATCTTGTGGGGTTTCCTTTAAACCAACAAACATACCCTCAAAAGACCTTGATCATAACCTTCCACTCTGTATCGCTGTCATGGTTAAATATTTTTCCATCAAGTGAGTCATGATAGATAATGGTTCAGCCCTAAATCTGTATACTCTAAAATTCATCAAATAGTTGGGTTGCACTGAAGAAGATATAAAAAATAATGTCATTACAATCAAAGCATGTGACAATCTAGAATGCACTTCTGAAGGCACCATTTCATTGCCCATAAAAGTGGGCCCTGCTATCCAAGATACGGTATGTAATGTTGTTGATCTTGACCTTCCCTTCAACATCCTCCTTGGACGCCCATGGATCCATTCTATGAAATTCATCCCATCCACCTATCATCAGTGCATTGAATTCCCATACAACTGCATTGAAATCACCATCCCCGCAGATCCCAAGCCCTTCACATACTGCAATGCATTGGAAACCTCCTTCCCACATTCCAATCACTGTCTCGGGATTGATATTGGCACCTCTATCACCAATTCATCTTGAATCCATTTAGATCCTGAAACTATCCTCTCTTCCACCCTTTCCACGGTCAAGATCAACAACCATGGTTGTGGCAAGTATAGCCTATCTGATGCCTTCATAGTTGGTGCATTTCTAGTTTATCCACACACCAAAGGGAGACTAGACAAGAACATAACAAACCAGAGCAATCCAGCGACAAAAAAATTGGGCCCTACCACTTTTATCTCAAATGGCATATTGAGTAGCCAGGAGATGGCACCAGACATCAATCGGTGGCTTTATAAAGATCTGCCAGCCCCAGACACTGGTTTCCTCAATTATTTCAAAGGAAAATACCCTTTAACTCACAAGATGGTTACAGAAAAATTGAACTATAAACGTGATGGCTTGGGTGTTGAGGAGAAAGGAATGAAAGACCCTATTGTACCCACCAAATGAGAAAAGCACTTAGGCCTTGGTATGGATTCTACCACGACTAGGGGCACTAATGACAACAGTTATACCCATTGTAGACCCCTGGGCCAAATCATTGAATTTGAAGATGTCCCTAAAGAGAAAATTGTGAAATCCTACGACGATATTGATGATGACATCTTCCTGGGTAATTCTATCCTCCGTCAACTCTCCATTAATTTCATTGACCTTCCCCTCCTCCATCCCAAACTCATAGACTGGGACCAACCAAGTGTCGTACATGTTGACGAGTTCCAAAGTGAGGATGCACTCCTAAGATTCATGGGAGCCATGGAATAGACCAGTGACTAGGGGCAAGATTTAGCATATTTCTACAAACTTGATCCAAAGGCATACTTTGGGGAAGAGGAGGACTTCAGCTGCAAAAATGAAGTAGAAAACAAAAATAAAAAAGAGAAAAATTGATCCCCAATGAAAACCCCTCTAGGTCACTATCTGATCACAAAAAATTTAAAACAAAGGGCGTATCCGACCTCCTTGAGGTGCTAGAGGATGAAGATTTTGTTGGAGATTTGCCTTTGGTTGAAGAGTTGACTGTATGTTTGTCATTGATGGCAACATATAGTATACAATAGTGATCTATATTTAATTATTTGTATGGATATGTTGGAGCCTTGCACGGTTATTTTTATGTTGTAGACATATTTATTATGCTATTTTCATACGCGCAGATTTAGTAGTGCAGTTAAAGTTGAGTTATGTTGATCTGTTTACCAGCTACAGTGTCCGAAGATTGTTATTAAGAGCCGACAATAATTTCATTGTTTCTTCTGTTGAACATATCTTTGGGATATGTGTGTTTAGATTCATGGTTAGTTATGAGTTAAGAATTTTTAACCAAATGCATTTAACGTGTTTCATCTGAAGTGTGATGTTTGAGTTATTTTGGTGGAGCCAACTGTGTGAAGTGACACATCTATTCATTTTGACTTGTGCGGTTCTAATTATGTTGTGTGCTTAGTTTAGCTGACAAGAAAGTTATTGAAGGGCTTCCTACAGCTGACGTAATCATATCTTTTGAGGAAGATACTTATATTAGTTCATTTGTGATCACCAATGAGGATGTGAAGAAAGAAAGAAAGAAGAGACAAGTCATGACAGTTAACAAAGAAAAATGTCTGATGTATTAGAATAGTAAAGCTACATGATTCATCAATTAAAGATCTATGTGAAGAAGTAGAGAGATTATACAAGTCACTGGAATTGATCAAGATAGCAGGTCTACTTAAATAGTTCAAATATCATATATAGTGTATATCTGTTGTATAGAAGGTTGTAGCCTTCATCATTTAAGTAGTGTGTTATTGGACAGTATGTCCTCACCCCTAACAAGGTTATTTGTAAAACACTCCTAATAGAGTCTGAACCTTGACCAGGTCACTATACTTATTGCATTTTAAAGATCAACTACTAACAGGGTTGTAAGATCTTCTAACAAGGATCATTATACTCTAGTGCAGTTCTTTGTGGGTGCTAATTCCCACCGGGGTTTTTACCTATTTTGGTTTCCCCGTAACCAAAATTGTGGTGTTTTATTCTGTGTTATCTTGTTGTATTTATGCTTAATGTTATTCTGTAATTAATTGGATAAAAGAATTGAAACTAGTAGATAACTGATTCACCGCCCCTCTCAGTTATCTCTTGGGACTAATCCTAACAATTGGTATTAGAGCCAAGTTCCTTGGAGAGAAATCTTAACAACTTAAGGTAGATCAAATGGCGTACTTCAGAAAAGAGAGTCCTAAGTTTTATGGAGAGAATTATCTTGACTGGAAGAACAAAATGATAACACACCTATAGTGCATTGGTTTTGAGATCTATGAGGTTTCTACTCATGTAATTGATGTTCCTACTTTCAAAGATCATGCAGAAGAAGATTCTGCTATTAAAAAAAAGGAAGTATTCGCCCAAAATGCAATTGCCAAAGAAGCCCTAATAGGTGCCTTATCTGACAGTGAATTTTCTAAGATTAAGAAGGCAGATAAAGCCTATTCAATATGGAAACACCTGTTAGAATAGTCCCAAAGGATAACTAAGAGGGGGGGGTGAATCAGTTATCAGTAACTTTAGTTCTTTTACTTCCTTAACTTTAGAATACAACAAAGTAAATGCTTAATCAGATAACACAGTACACAACACACAATTTGATTACAGGGAAACCAATTGGTAAAAACCCCAGTGGGAATTAACACCCACAATGAACTATACTTGTTTATAGTAATCCCTGTTAAAATATATTTCAACCATGTTAGGATTTGTACTTTACAATGCAATAAGTATAGTGACCTGGTTAAGGGTCGGACCCTGTTAGGAGTCTTTTACAAATAACCTTGTTAGGGGTGGTGGACTCACTGTCCAAAAGCTCACTTCTTGATGGTGAAGGCTACAACCTTCTATATAATAGATATGCACTATATATATCTGATGATGAATTGTAGAGTAGACCTATTGTCTTGATCAGTTCCAGTGTATTACAATCTTTCACTTCTTCTTCACATAGACTCTTGATGAATGAACCACATCTGATATTCTACTCTGTACATCTTCTATCTCTTTTTGTATCATTCACACTTAGTGTATCACAATTGACTTGCTATAAGTATCCCTCTCAAAATATGAGATCATGGGACCTATAAGACAACTCTTCATAACATCCTTGTCAGCTCTACTAAGCATGCAAGCATAATTAAAACCGCGCAAGTATAAACTGAATAGACGCAACGCTTCACTAAGTTGGCCTCAACAAATTAACTCTAACTTTGCAATCTTCTTGAAACACATTTGGTGCCTTTAGATGAATATCATCAACTCATAACTAAACATGAATATACACACACATATCCTAAAGATAGACACAACTCAAGAAACACATTATATACTTCAGCCCTAAACAGTTACACTTCCAGAACTGTAACTACCAATAATAGAATTACATAACTTTACTGAAACATCATATCTAGGTCTACGTGTATGAACATAACATAATAAACATGTCAAAAACATGTATCTATCCACGCAAGTCTTCATATCATCATTCTGATAAGTACATACAGAATTATTACTGTGTATTATATGTTGTCATCAATGACAAACATACAATCAATCAACTACTTAGAATCAAATCTCCAACAATCTCCCCCTTTGACATTGATGGCAACATATGATATCAAAAACATCCTTTGTTCATGGTGTCCTCTTTATTTTACAATCTTCTCAATATTCTCATCAAAGATTTCTCTAAATTGTTACAGTTCCTCTGACTGTGTTTTTGTTCCATGTATATACTCCCCCAAAGTATATGCTCCCCTTTAGTACATACTCCCCCTTACTATATACTCCCCCTTTGACATCAATGGAAAAGGGTGCCAGAGATCTTTAGGCACATGTACTACTCTAGAATTAGAGTATTCAACCATTCATCAGTCACTTAATGACTGATGTTGTTGCTCCTTCTTCTAAATAGATAACTATTCTTTGGTGCTCACATAGTCCAATTTCACTTCTTTGTCTGCAACCTTTTCTTTAAAGAAATGGTTCTTGATCTCTATGTGTTTTGTCTTTGTGTGCATCACAGGGTTCTTAGACATGTTGATGGTGCTAGTATTATCACAATGAATAACAATAGGATAATCAACCTGAATGCCAAAGTCTTTAACCATCTGCTTGATCCAAACCATGGTTGAACAATTTAGTGCTGCTGCAACATATTCAGCTTCTGCTATTGACTGAGAAATACAATTCTGCTTCTTTCTTATCCAAGAAACCAACTTGTCTCCAAGAAATACTGCTCCTCCTGAAGTGCTTTTCCTGTCATCAATACAACCTGCCCAATCTACATCTGTATACACATGAAGTTGTACATTCTCTGATTTAGGATACCATAAACCATAGTCTATAGTTCCCTTCAGATATCTGAATATCCTCTTGATTTCCATTAGGTGATTTTTCTTGGGTTCAGCTGTGAATCTTCCAACAATGCCAACTGCATTAGGTATGTCAGGTCTAGATTGAGTTAGATAAATGAGTTTACCAATCATAGATTTGTACAATGTCTTATCAACTACTGTGGAATCATTATTTTTTGCAAGCTTTCTTCCTGTTATCATGGAAGTGCATATTGGCTTACAGTCATCCATCTGAAAGGTCTTCTGTATTTCCTTCACATATTTTGACTGATTAATGAATATACCTTTATTTGTTTTCTTTACATTAAGTCCCAAAAAGTATTTTATAGGACCAATCATACTCATTTCAAATTCATTCTACATTTCTTTTGCAAATGTTGTACTGAGTTTGTCATTACCTCCAAAGATAATGTCATCAACAAATATGGGAACTAATAATAATCCATCAGGTGTCTCTCTTGTGAATAGGTTATAATCTGCTGCTCCTTTCTTGAATCCAATCTTGGTAAGATAACCATCAAGTCTCTCATGCCAAGCTCTAGGGGCCTGTTTAAGACCATAGAGTGCTTTCTTCAATCTACATACCATGTCTGGTTTATCTGATAGATTAAATCCTTCAGGCTGTTCTATGTAGACTTCTTCATTCAAGTCACCATTTAGAAAAGCTGATTTTACATCCATTGATAAAATTTAAATTCTTTGAATGTTGCGTATTCCAAAAACAATTTAATGGCTTCTAGTCTGCTTACAGGGGCGAATGTATCAGTGTAATCTATTCCTTCTCTCTGTGCATACCCTTTGCATACCAATCTTGCTTTGTTTCTTACTACTATACCATCTTCATTCATATTGTTTTTGAATACCCATTTTGTTCCAATCACATTTTTGTCACTAGGTCTTGGAACCAAATCCCATGTATCATTTTTGATTATCTGATCTAATTCTTCTTTCATTGCATTCTTCCAATCAGAATCATTACAAGCATCTTCAACGCTTAAAGCTTGAATCTATGAAAGTAAACATACCTCTTCATCCATTGCCAAACTTTTTTCTTTAGATCTGGTCAAAACACTATTGCTCTGATCTCCAATGATATCCTTTTTAAAGTGGTATCTAGATGTGAATTTTGGAATCTTAGGTGTCTCTTCTTCTTTTATAATCTGTGATTCTTCTCTGCTTGATTTAGGGTCATTGCATGAGACATCAATGCAATCAAACATTTCTTCAATAAAAGTATCTTTGCTACTAGGCCTGGGTTCATCTTAAATAATAGGTGCATATTCATAGTATCTTTCTTGAACCATAAAATTCTCATCAATTTTTACATGAGTACTTTCAATTACCTTTTTCAATCTCAAATTAAAACATCTATATGCTTTGCTCTTTGTAGAGTAACCAAGGAAAATGCCTTCATCACTTCTGGCATCAAAATTACCAACACCATCATCTCTCTTGATGTAGCACTTGCTGCCAAAGATTCTAAAATATTTTATTGTAGTTACATTACCAACCCAAATTTCACAAGGTGTCTTATCTGCACCTGGCCTTAATTGAGTTCTATTGATAGTATAGACTGTTGTGTTCACTGCATCTCTCCAGTAGGTGTGCACAACTTTTCCTTCAATCATCATAGTGTGCACTGTATCAAGTATGATCCTATTCCTCCTTTCTACTATCCCATTCTGCTGAGGGGTTCTAGGTGCACTCAACTGTCTTTTAATTCCATGTTCTTCACAATATTCATAAAACTGATCAGATGTGAACTCTCCTCCTCTATCTGATCTCAGACATTTCAGTTTTAATTTGGATTCATTCTCAACCTTAGCTTTGAATATTTTGAACTTTTCAAAGGCTTCATATTTCTCCTTTAAGAACACAACCCACATCATCCTAGAAAAGTCATCAACAAACAAAATGAAATACCTTTCTCTATAGTATGATCTTGTTTGGGTAGGACCACACAAATTTGTATGCACTAAATCTAATTTGTTTTCAGCTGATTTCTGCTTGCTTCTGAAGGAACTCCTTACATGCTTTCCCATAACACATTCCCTACATATTGTGTCAACAGGTCTTGCAATACTAGGAAGGTCTCTGACTGCCTTAACATTGCTTATCTTTACTATGTTATCAAAATTGATATGACATAGTCTCTTGTGCCATAACCAACTGTCATCCACTTTTGCAACAAAACAACTTACATCAGAAT
>MU225818.1:1161733-1173959 GCA_018584345.1 Thuja plicata | reverse complement strand
CTTACATCAGAATTGAGCTGAAAAACATTACCTTTTGTTTTGGATCCTGATGCAATCATGTCTCCATCCTTGTTGTTAATGATGCACTTGTTGTCTTTGAACTCCAAATGATAACCTTTGTCAAGTAATTTTCCAACACTTAGTAAATTATGATGTAATCCACCAACATATAGAACATCATCAGTCTTGTTCTTTCCATCCAAGGTGATAGAACCTCTACCTATGATAGGTTTGGGAGTGTTATCCACAAATCTAACCATACCACCTTTGTATTTGTCTAAATGAACAAATCTATCTTTGTCACCTATCATATGATGATAGCATCCACTGTCAATGATCTAATCAATTCTGATGTCTGCTTTGGAAATTATGGCTAACTCTTGTTCTTCCTTTTCATCTACAATGTCCATTTCCTCAAGCAACCTTTCCATGTTTCTAAGGGAAATGAATCCAATTTCATTTTCTCCTAAATCTTCATCAGTTACACCTTCTTCAGCATGATAACATTCCTTCTTATATTTGGGTTTATAATCAGATCTGAACTGTTTGACTCTTGTAGGACACTTAGATGCAAAGTGACCAATCTTGTTACATGAAAAGCATTTGAATGAAAGCTATCCTTCATATTTACCTTTTCCTTTCTTTTCTCTTCTAGCAATCATAGCAATGATTTCTTCAAGTTCTTCATCAACTTCTTCTTTCTCATTATGACTGGAGATGTGTAAGGATTTCTTACCATGGACTGAGGCTTTGAAAGTTGTTTCACTTTTAGGTTCAGTCTTCAATCTTGATATCTCAAATGCAGAGATTTTGTTGATCAAAGTCTCTCTTGAAGTCTTGTGAGAATTGTGTGGTTTCCTCTAGAATACTTATCTTGTTTTCATAGTCTGATGTCAAAGTTGTTAGCAGCTTGTCCATTATATCTTCTTCTGATATTTCTCCACCATTGTTTCTGATTCCAGAGACTGCTTCATTTATTCTTTGATTGTAGGCTCTAATGTTTTCTTTAGGTAACATCTCAAGACTTTTGTATTTTTTTTCCATGTCTTCCTGCGTGCATTGTTTTCTTGAATATCTCCTTCAAACATATCTTCTAAATACTTCCATATGGTATATGCTCTGTCAATTTTCTTGATCATAGAAAATTCACTGTCGGATAAGGTGCTGATTAGGGCTTCTTTGGCAATTGCGTTATTGGTAAATGTTTCCTTTTGTCTATTAGTAGCATCATCCTTTGCAAGGTCTTTCAGAGATGGAATTACAACTTCTTGTGTGGAAATTTCAAAGATCTCAAAGCCAACACACTATAGATGTGTTATCATTTTGTTTTTCCAATCCAAATAATTTTCTCCATCAAATTTAGGGCTTTTTTTCTGAAGTAAGACATCTAATCTACCTTAAGCTGTTAGGCTTCTTCTCCAAGGCACTTGGCTCTGATACCAATTGTTAGAATAGTCCCAAAGGATAACTGAGAGGGGGGTAAATTAGTTATCAGTAACTTTAGTTATTTTACTTCCTTAACTTTAGAATACAACAAAGTAAATGCTTAATCAGATAACACAATACACAACAGACAATTTGATTATGGGGAAACCAATTGGTAAAAACCCCGGTGGGAATTAACACCCACAATGAACTATACTTGTTTAAAGTAATCCTTGTTAGAAGATATTTCAACCTTGTTAGGAGTTCTACTTTACAATGCAATAAGTATAGTGACCTATTTAAAGGTCAGACCCTTTTAGGAGTCTTTTACAAATAGCCCTATTAGGGGTGGTGGACTCACTGTCCAAAAGCTCACTGCTTGATGGTGAAGGCTAAAACCTTCTGTATAATAGATATGCACTATATTTGATGATGAACTATAGAGTAGACCTATTTTCCTGATTAGTTCCAGTGTATTACGATCTTTCACTTCTTCTTCACATAGACTCTTGATGAATGAACCACATCTGATATTTTGCTCTATACATCTTCTATCTCTTTTTGTATCATTCACACTTAGTGTATCACAATTGGCTTTCTATAAGTATCTCTCTCAAAATATGAGATCATGAGACCTTTAAGACAACTCTTCATAACATCCTTGTTGGCTCTACTAAGCACGCAAGCATAATTACAACAGCACAAGTATAAACTAAATAGACGCGATGCTTCACTAAGTCGGCCTCACCAAATTAACTCTAACTTTGCAATCTTCTTGAAACATGTTTGGTGCCTTTAGATGAATATCATAAAGTCATAACTAAACATGAATATACACACACATATCCTAAAGATAGATGCAACTCAAGAAACACGTTATATACGTCGGCCCTAAACAATTACACTTCTAGAACTGTAACTGCCAATAACATAATTAAATAACTTTACCGAAACATTATATCTGGGTCTATGTGTATGAACATAACATAATAAACATGCCAAAAAAATGTATCTATTCACACAATTCTTCATATCATCATTATGATAAGTACATACAGAATTACTACTATGTATTATATGTTGTCATCAATGACAAACATATAATCAATCAACTACTCAAAATCAAATCTCCAACAATACCTAGAAGACATGTTTGAAGGAGACATCTAAGAAAATAATGTGCATAGAAAGACATGGAAGAAGAGATACAATAATTTAGAGATTCTACCCGAAGAAAACATCATAGCTTACAATCAGAGGATTAATGAAGCAGTTTCAGGAATCGGAAACAATGGTGGAGAAATTTTAGAGGAAGACATAATGGACAAATTGATGACTACATTGAAAATAGATTATGAGAGAAAGATAAAAATCTTGGATGAGACTATACAATTTTCAAAAGACTTCAAGAGAGAAACCTTGATCAGAAAAATTTCAGCATTTGAGATATCAAGATTGAAGATAGAACCTAAAATTGAAACACCCTTCAAAGCCTCAGTCCATGGTAAGAAATATGTGAGCACTTCTAGTAATATTGAGAAAGAAGAAGTGGATAAAGAATTAGAAGAAATCATTTCTATGATCGCTAAGAAAGAAAGGAAAGGAAAAGGAAAATATGAAGGACAATTACTATTCAGATGTTTTTCATGTAACCAAGTTGGCCATTTTGCATCCAAGTGTCCTACAAGAGTCAAGAAGTTCAGAACATATTACAAGCCTAAATATACAAAAGAATGCTACTATGCTGAAGATGGTGTGACTGATGATGATTCAGGAGAAGATGAAATTGGATTCATTGCAATTGAAGATATTGAAAAAATGTTTGATGAAATGGAAATGAAGATGAAAATAAAGCACAAGAATTGGCATTAGTTTCCCAAGAAGACATCAGAATAGACTGGATCATTGACAGTAGGTGTTCACATCACATGACAGGAGACAAAGATAGATTTGTACATTTGGATAAGTACAAAGGTGGCATGGTTATATTTGGAGATAACACTCCTAAACCTATCATAGGTAGAGGATCTATCACTCTAGATGGAAAGAACAAAACATATGATGTTCTGTATGTTGATGGTTTACATCATAACTTACTAAGTGTTGGACAGTTTCTCAATAAAGGATATTAGTTGGAATTCAAAAACAACAAGTGCATCATTAATAAAAAAGAAGGAGACATGATTGCATCAGGTTCAAAAACTAAAGGTAATTTTTTTCATCTCAATTCCGAAGTAAGTTGTTTTGTTGCAAAATTGGATGACAGTTGGTTATGACACAAAAGACTTTGTCATATTAATTTTGACAATATAGTAAAGATAAGAATTTTAAAGGTAGTAAGAGACCTTCCTAGTATTGCAAGACCATTTGATACTATGTGCAGGGAATGTGTGATGGGAAAGAATGTGAGCAACTCATTCAAAAGCAAATAGAACTCCACAGAGAACAAATTAGATCTAGTGCATACAGAATTATGTGGACCTACTCAAACAAGATCATTCTATGGTGAAAGGTATTTTATTTTATTTGTTGATGATTTCTCCAGAATGATGTGGGTTGCATTCTTGAAAGATAAATCTAAAGCTTTTGATAAGTTCAAAATATTCAAAGCTAAATTTGAAAATGAGTATGGATTAAAGATAGTGTCTAAGATCTGATAGAGGAGGATAACTCACCTCTGACAAGTTTCTTGAGTGCTTCAAAGAATATGGGATCAAAAGAAAGATAAGTGCACCTAGAACCCCTCAACAAAATGGAATTGCAGAAAGGAGAAACAAGATCATACTTGACACAATGCACACTATCATGATTGAAGGAAAAGTTGCACACACCTATTGGAGAGAAGCAGCCAATTCAACAGCCTATACTATCAACATAATTCAACTAAGGCCAGGCGTAGACAAGACACCTTATGAACTTTGGTTTGGTAATGTGCCTACAGTAAAATACTTTAGAATCTTTAGAAGCAAGTGTTACATCAAGAGAGATGATGGTGTTGGTAAGTTTGATGCTAGAAGCGATGAAGGTATTTTTCTTGGTTACTCTACTAAGAGAAAAGCTTACAGATGTTTTAATTTGAGGTTGAAGAAAATAATTGAAAGTGCACATGGAAAGATTGATGAGAAGTTCATGATTCAAGAGAGATACTATGATTATGCACCTATGATTGAAGATGAACCCAGACCTATCAATAAAGAAATAGTTATTGAAGAAATGTTTGATTGTATTGATGTATCATGCAATAACCCTGAACCAAGTGAAGAGGAATCACAGATTATAGATGAGAGTGTCATACCTAAAATTCCAAAATAAAAATCTAGATACCATTCAAAAGAAGATATCATTGGAGATCAGAGCAGTAAAGTTTTGACAAGATCTAAAGCAAAAGGTTTAACCGTTGATGAAGAGGTATGTTTACTTTCACAAATTAAACCCTTAAGTGATGAAGATACTTGTAATGAATCAGATTGGTAAAATGCAATGCAAGAAGAATTAGATCAAATAATTAAGAATAACACATGGGAATTGGTCCCTAGACCTTCTGACAAAAATGTGATCGAAACTAAGTGGATATTCAGAAACAAAATGAATGAAGATGGTATAGTGATAAGAAACATAGCAAGACTGGTATGTAAAGGATATGTGTAGAGAGAAGGAATTGAATACTCTAATACATTTCCCCTGTGAAAAAACTAGAAGCTATTAATTTTTTTTTAGCTTAGGCAACATTCAAGAAATTTAAAGTATATCAGATGGATGTCAAGTCAGCATTTCTGAACAGTGACTTGAAGGAAGAAGTTTACATAGAAAAACCTAAAGGATTTAATTTATCAGACAAACTAGACATGGTATGAAGACTAAAGAAATCCCTCTATGGACTCAAATAGGCCCCAAGAGTATGGTATGAGAGACTTGATGGCTACTTGACAAAGATAGGATTCAAGAAGGGAGCAACAAATTGTAACTTATTCATAAGAGAGACACCTATACGTTTATTAATTATTTCTATTTTTGTTGATGGCATTATCTTTGGAGTTAATGAAAAGCTTAGTGTAGACTTTTCTAAAGAGATGCAGAGCGAGTTTGAAATGAGCATGTTTGGACCTATAAAATACTTTTTGGGATTAAATGCAAAACAAACAGACAAAGGTATATTCATATGTGAAGGAGATATTGAAGACATTCAAGATGGAAGATTTCAAGCTAGTAAGAACCCCTATGATAACAAGAAGAAAGATTTCTAAAAAAGATGACTCTATAGCAGTTGACAAAACACTATACAAGTCTATGATTAGAAAACTCATATATCTTACTCAATCTAGACCAGATATTTCTAATGCAGTTGGCATTGTTGGAAGATTTGCAGCTGAACCAAAACAAAATCACTTAAAGGAAATAAAAAAATATATTCAAATATTTAAAAGGTACTATAGACTATGGTTTATGGTATCCTAACTCAGAAAATGTAGAACTTCATGTATATACAGATGCAGATTGGGTAGTTTGTGTTGATGAAAAAAAGAGTACCTCAGGAGGAGCATTATTTCTTGGAGATAGGTTGGTTACTTGGACAAGAAAGAAACATAACTGTATCTCTCAGTCAACAGCAGAAGCTGAGTATGTAGCAGTAGAATTAAATTGTTCCACAATTGTTTGGCTCAAGCAGATGATTAAAGACTTTGGAATTTAGATTAATTATCCTATTTTCATTCATTGTGACAACACTAGCGCTATTAATATATCAAAGAACCCTATGATGCATGCAAAGACAAAACACATAGAAATAAAATACCATTTTCTAAGAGAAAAATTTGTAGAGAGAGAAGTGAAGTTGGATTATGTGAGCACCAAAGAACAGTTGGTAGACATATTTATGAAACCTTTATCAAAAGATACTTTTGAGTATCTCAGGAAGAAGTTGGGAGTAATTCCCTTTCTTGAGTCTGATCAGAATTTGCAGCAAGTGCATCAGTCCTTGGTGACTGATGATTGGTTGACTACTCTACTTCAGGAGTAGTACCTATGCTTATTTTTATATGGCATCCTTTTCTATTGATGTCAAAGGGGGAGTATGTAGTAAGGGGGGGAATATACTCTAGGGGAGTATACAGTCATGAAAATAAAAAAACACAGTAAAAAGAGATGCAACAGTTAAGAGGAACTTTTGATGAGGATATTGAGAAGATTGTAAAAAGAAAGAAGATACTTTTAGATAGATGGTATTTTTCATATCATATGTTGCCATCAATGTCAAAGGGGGATATTGTTGGAGATTTTCCTTTGTGCAAATAGTTGACTGTATGTTCGTCATTGATGAAAATATATAGTATACAATAGTGATCTATATTCAATTATCAGTTTGGATATGTTGGAGCCTTGCGTGGTTATTTTTATGTTGTAGACATATTTATTATGCTATGTTCATACACACAGATTTAGTAGTGCACTTAAAGTTGAGTTATGTTGATCTGTTTACAACCTACAGTTTCAGAAGATTGTTACTAAGAGCCGACAGTAATTTAATTGTTTCTTCTGTTGCACCTAACTTTGGGATATGCATGTTTAGATTCATGGTTAGTTATGAGTTAAGAATGTTTAACCAAAGGTTCTTAATGTGTTTCATCTGAAGTGTGATGTTTGAGTTATTTTGGTGGAGCCGACTGTGTGAAGCAATGTGTCTATTCATTTTGAGTTGTGTGGTTCTAATTATGTTGTGTGCTTAGTTTAGCCAACAAGAAAGTAATTGAAGGGCTTCCTACAGCTGACTTAATCATATCTTTTGAGGAAGATACTTATATTAGTTCATTTTTCATCGCCAATGAGGATGTGAAGAAAGAAAGAAGAGACAAGTCATGACAGTTAACATATTAGAATGTTTGATGTATTAGAATAGTAAAGCTACATCATTCATCAGTTAAAGATCTATGTGAAGAAGTATAGAGATTATACAAGTCACTGGAACTGATCAAGACAACAGGTCTACTTAAATAGTTCAAATATCAGATATAGTGTATATCTATTATACAGAAGGTTGCAGCCTTCATCATTTAAGCAGTATGTTATTAGACAGTGTGTCCTCACCCCTAACAGGGTTATTTGTAAAAGACTCCTAACAGGGTCCGACGCTTGACCAGGTCACTGTACTTATTACATTGTAAAGATCAACTCCTAACAGGGTTCTAAGATCTTCTAACAAGGATCATTATACTCTAGTGCAGTTCTTTGTGGTTGCTAATTCCCACTGGGGTTTTTACCTATTTTGGTTTCCCCATAACCAAAATTGTGGTGTTCTATTATGTGTTATCTTTTTGTATTTATGCTTAATGTTATTTTGTACTTAATTGGATAAAATAATTGAAACTAGTAGATAACTGATTCACCCCCCCTCTTAGTTATCTCTTGGGAATAATCCTAATAGATTCTCCTCTTCCTCTAATCCATGACTATAGGCTTCAAAAATCATCGATCCTCATTGAAGAAACAAAACCCATCAATCTAGGTATAGAGGACTATCCTCGCATCACTTATATTGTAGCCTCCTTGATAGAAGCAGAAGAAATAGCTCTCTTTTCTCTCTTACAAGAATCCATAGACAAATTTGCATGGTCTTATGCCTACATGCTGAGATTAGACCCTAACTTGGTGGTTCACCATCTAAGAATGGACCCAAACATCAAACTTGTCAAAAAAAAGCTCTAAAAGATGCACCCCAAGGTGGCACTACTCGTCAAAGTAGAGCTAGAAAAGCTACTCCAAGATAAAATAATTCTCGCCATTGACTACTCTGAATGGATCTCCAATATGGTGCCAATGTCTAAACCTGATAAATCAATCTGGATATGTACAGACTTCTGAGATCTCAAAAAGGCATGTCCCAAGGATGATTTCCCATTTCCAAACATAGACATGATAGTGGACCTCACAGTAGGACATGAGATGTTCTCACTCATGGATGGCTTTTCAGGATATAATCATATCTATATTGTAGAAGAAGATCAACACAAGACAACATTCACAACCCCTTAGGGTACCTTCTTCTATAATATGAAGCCATTTTGTTTGAAGAACACTATGGCAACCTATCAGAGGGCCATGACATTCATTTTCCATGACATGATTCACAAGATCCTTGAGCACTATGTAGACGATATCTTGGCTAAATCCATTAAAAGGGAAGATAACCTAGATGTTCTAGAATGTGTCTTTGACAGGATTGGACACTATGGCCTAATCCTCAACCCTAAGAAATGTGTCTCTGAGGTCACATCAGGAAAACTCCTTAGATTCATTATATCTAGAAGAGGCATTGAAATAGATCCAAAAAAAGTACAAGCTATCATAAAAATGTCTCCACCAAAAACACTCCGGCGATTGCATAGCCTCTATGGAAAGTTACAATATGTGCACCATTTTATCTCTCAGTTAGCAAACAAGTGTCAACCATTCACTCATCTACTGCAAAAGGATAACACTTTTAAATGGGATCCTCAGTGTCAAAAAAGTTTTGAAAAGATCAAAGAATACCTGGCTAATCCACCCATCTTGGTACCACCTGTACCTGACCGACCGCTCATCCTGTATTTTTTTCTACTACAAAAACACTGGGGGAACTCCTTGCTCAATTGGATGATGAAGGAAAAGAAAGATCCATTTATTACATCAGTCATACCTTAGTGGGTTATGAGCTCAATTATTCCCCTATGGAAAAAGCGTATCTGGCAGTTTTTTTTGCCACTCAAAAACTTTTCCACTACATGCTTAGTCATACAACCAAGCTCATTTCAAAAGTGGACCCTCTCAAGTACCTAATCTCTAAGACTACTCTCATAGGTTGAATGGAAAATTGGGTTATGCTGCTAAGCAAATTTGATATTCAATATGTAGATAGAAAAGTCATTAAAGGACGAGTCATCGCAAATCAGCTAGCAGAAGCGTCGTTGGTGGATTCATATCCTCTGATCGCCAAATTTCCAAATGAGCATTTGTATATGTTAGAAGAGTAACCCACTTGGAAACTCTACTTTGATGGATCCTACATAGCCCATGGTGTAGGGACAGGAATACTTTTTGTCACACTGCAAGGTGACTACATCCCTATGTCATTCAAATTGGGATTTCCCTCCATGAACAACATTGCAGAATATGAGGCACTAGTTATAGGACTTCGCATGGATATAGAATGGAACATCATAGATATACATGTCTTTTGCGATTCCCAACTCATCATCAAGCAAGTCCAGGATGAGTATCAAACCAAAGATGACAAACTAATGCTATATAAGGAGATGGTTGATAAGATGAAAGAGAATTTCCTCCACTTGCAGATAACACAAGTACCACTCTTATAGAACAAGGTTGCTGATGAAATGGCCACAATTGGCTCCCTCTTAGAGATTCCTCACAAGTCTACACAATACAAATTCTTAATTGAGCAACTTCATGCTCCCACTTATGAGAATGATGAAGCAAATTGTGTATGTGTCTTGGTTGGTCCCCAATCCCTGTGGTACTATGATATCCAAGCTTATCTACAAAATGGTATCATATCCCCTCATCTCACCACAACCCAGTGCCATTATTTACAAAGCTTCCTACTACATCCTTGTAGCCAACACCCTTTATCGTCAGGGCTATCACAATGTGCTCTCTAGATGTTTAGATGAAAATGAGGCTACCCAGGCTTTACAAGAGGTACATGCTGGAATTCACAGTGCCCATACGAGTGGCATGGTCCTAGCCAAACAAATTTTATGGACATGATACTATTGGCCTACAATGGAACATGATGCTTGTGAGTTCATCAAGAAGTGTTTACCTTGTCAACATCATGCCAATTTGATCCATGCTCCTGCACAGGACCTCAGACCTATTGCACCCCCTTGGCCTTTCTCTTTTTGGGGTTTTGACCTCATTAGTAAGATTACCCCCTTTCTTTTGAAGGCCACAAATACATAATAACAACAAAGAAGTACTTTACAAAGTGGGTTGAAGCTATTCCACTCACCCTCACTACAGGAGTCCAAATCTCAAAATTCATCCTCTACCATATCATCTGTCACTTCAGCATACCCTCTACTATCTTCACAAATCATGGAAAACCATTTAAAAATCAACACATCAGTGATCTATGTGCTTGCCTCCATATCCATCACCATTTCTCCATCCCATACTTTCCTCAAGGTAATAGCCAAGCTGAGGAAAATAATAAGATCCTTCTCAAAATCCTCAAGGAAGTTGTCAATGATACTGGCCATGAGTGACATCTCCAGACCAACCCTGCCCTCTAGGCATATCGCACTTCATACTGTACTCCTACAAGAACCACTCCATATTCCCTAGTCTACAGTGCTGAAGTTGTCTTACCAATTGAGGTCAAACTACCATCCCTTTGGATATCACTGAGAGGCCTGATCAATGATGAAGATTACCAAGTAGCAAGACTCACACAGCTCGATCTTCTAGATGAAAAGCATCAGTGGGCCTATGATCACTTGATTGTCTATGAAAATAGACTCAAGTAGAAATATAACAATAAATTCCATCCATGCCAGTTCTAGGTAGGGGACTTTGTGCTAAAGGAAAATCAAAAAGTGGGTACTGATCGAGAAAAGCAAGGTAAGTTCAAGGTTACTTGGCAAGGCCCATACATTGTCACTGCATGCTTTGGTTCTGGGGAATATCAACTCTCCCATACATTGTCATTATTCATCTCAGGTTCTTATATGCCTAACAGCTAGTTATTCATTACAGTTATCTAAAAAAATCCATAAAAAGTATAAAAAGTCCTTAAAAAAAGTACAAAAATAATGTACAACAGGCCTGAAAAAATCTCAAAAAAATAGAAAAAGAAGCTGAAAAAATGGTTTCCCCAGGAAAACCTGGCAAAAAGGCACTTGGACAACATCAAAAACATCAAAAAAATGAAAAAAGAAGAGTAAAGAGAAAAATTTCGTCTAATGGTGAAAACTTGGCAATTAGGCGACTTGGACAAGTATGGGTGATGAAAACCTAGCAACAAGCATCACACATAGTGGACCATTCCATTATCTATAAAAATCTCACTCCCCTCCATCTCCATCATCACATCCCCATGAACCTCAGCATTTCCCATAATCCCTGGGTGTTCCAACACTATCGCACGCATCAAACAACAAGATCCAATCAAGTCTCGTCAGTAATCTTTGTACATAATCGCTTATAATTAATCGCTCAGTTTTTGTCCTTGTATATTTGCGATGTGTCTAGTCTTCTTGCCATCACACTAACACTCAGAGCTGCCATCATGATAAACTTCCTTGCCTGGTCCTTTATAGTCTACATGTTTGGTTCATCAGTTGAATGTGGCACACTCCAAAAACACGAGTCCCATTGCATCCATTGCATCCACTACATCTCTGCATTTTTTCCCCTGCATTTCCATTAGGATCATTGCATTTACATACATTGCATCATAAAAACATTCATAAACATATTAAAAGCATCCATTACATTACATCACATCACAAAATACATTCAAAGCATAAACATACATCTAGGAACATGCATCTAAACATCTCATCTTGTATATACATAATCATAAAACATCACATCCTGCAAGCATCAATGTCAGTACTCATATAAAGAATAAGCATCATACATCACAGAAATCAACACATGGAATCATCAAAATCATCATCGGTCAAATGTCAGTACTCATATAAAGCATAAGCATCATACATCACAGAAATCAACATATGGAATCATCAAAATCATCATCGACCATATATATATATATATGTGTGTGTGTGTGTGTGTGTGTGTG
>MU225818.1:1121470-1161260 GCA_018584345.1 Thuja plicata | reverse complement strand
TATATATATATATATGTATACATATATATATATTTATATATATATATACATATATATATATCATGTCCATAAATACAATGTATATCATCAATAAATACATCGTCATGCACCTAGGTGCTGATATACATCTACATCTCATATTAAAATACAAAAATGTGTGTCACAAAATCACCTGATGGGATCATGCTGGCAGTTGTGATGATCCTCCTCCCTGTCCTAGTGGTGGACATGGTGTCATCCCAACTGATCCCTGAGACACAAATGCCCGACCTGTGCTCTATTACCGAGACCTCTCTATAAATGTATGTCTCTGGCCTTCAGGTACTAAGTCATGATACAATGCCTGATAGTGGGCTGCCTCCCTGTCTACCCTAGCTATGTCTCTATGAGCTGCAAAGGCCTCTACCACCACCTGACTTGCCCCACCTGCACTAGCTTCCTGTCGAGCAATGTCTCACTCTGTCTTGTATGCCTCAGCCCGCCTCTATGTTGCATCCCTCTTAGAGGTCAATGCTCTAACCTTCTTAGTAGTCTACTCCATCTGCTCAGTGAGGGTACCCAACTGGCCTGTCAATGTCCCAATCTTTGTCTATAGCTCAGCAGCATCCTGTGTCAATTCCACCATGGAAAACTTGCCTGAGTTTATGTTTCCCTGCAAGGTGTCAAGTGCACCTTTGACTCTGTCTGCCTATGTTGTCTCTATAGATATCAATCCCTATATCTGGGTCATCTCTATTTCTAGACTGGCCTTTGATACCTGTGCCATCACCAGTAGCCCTCGTAGTCATGCACACTCAGTCTGCAGGTTGTCTCACTCTACGACGATGATATCATGTGTCTCTTGCGACACGTATCATGTTGGTGGCCCTTGTGGCCCATGTGGCACATGTCCCTATGATGGCACCTAAGGTGCCTTAACCTATCCCTATATAGGCACCTGAGGTGCCTGATCCTGTCTATCTCCCAGTGGCCCCTGTGGCCCCTCATCCCATCCACCCTCCTCTTGTACCTCCATCCATGGCCAGACTCATCTCATCTGTGGTGCCCTCCTCTGTCACACTACTGAGGTCTTTGGGGAATCTCCTACTACTGTCCCATCATCTACCTCAAAATCCCCTATCAGCTTCTCATGAGTAGCCACCTACATCAGATCTGTAAGTCGTAGAGTTGCTAGTGCGGCCCACCAGGCCGCATACTCTGCAGTCATCCCAAAATCAACTATGTTTGGCCTAGCCACATAGTCCACTCATGCCATAGTCCTCCATGACACCTGCACTTTGAGAGCATCAATATACCTCCCCCACACTCAAAACTCCCTAGTAACATGAGGATGTAGACCATCTACCACCACCCACTGTTGTAGCCCAAACTGCCTCATCACCCAGGATGACCTATATCGCTCTATCTAGTGGATAGTCCTCCCCACTAGAAAAAAATATTTCTACACATATGAGAGGTATATGAAATCCTCAAATCTATCCTCCACTCCTTCCTACCAGTCCATGGCTCCCCATGGCTCACATAACTTGTATGGTGTCTAACAGAAAACCTAGATCTCATCAAGTAGTCACCACCAATACCCTATCTGTCCCATAGAGGTATAGCTTAGTGGTAACCTGTATCTACATGCATATGGCTCTCTTGGATGTTAAGCCTCTCATACTCTCATCGGTCAGAGCACTGCAATGTGCTCCCAAGCCCATACTAACAGCAATGCAACCCCTGTCCCCATGTTGCATACCCTGCGGTACGCAGCCATGTACAAATCATGGTACAACTATCCCAAGACAAAGTACCCCTAGAAATATGTGGTCCCCTGCTTGACCATCTCTTCCAATACCCAAGACCACCCCATCCAAAACCCATGTCTGACCAAGTTTGCCAACATCCGCCCACCAATCAATCCTGCCAGGAACAGTGCTATCCTCCTCAGCTTCCTATCGATCATCAGCTGCCAAGGCATCCATGTTCAGCATCTGGGTATCCTCCTTAGGGGCCTCCTAAAAGCTAGCTCCATGTAGCGCTCGCTATCCTCAAGTCTATACTAGGGACCGGTCACCATATGGGTATCCATAGTATCCTCCACACATCCTCCAGCATAATCATCACCTCTCCAGTAGGCAAGTGAATGTAGTGGTGTCGTTGTGCCACCGCTCGATCACTATAGTCATCATCTCATTTTGTGCATGTAGCCTAGGCCATTGGGGCACATAATCTAGTCCTAATACTGCTAACAGCCCCCAATCTGCATCTGTCGGCTGGCCGTCCAACTCCATCGTAGGTGGCCAATACTCCCGAGATCCCAGAGGTGGAAACTTCTCCTGCAAAATCCAACACCACCATGCCAATGACATCTTTCTTCTCACTTCTAGCCTAACCCCTCCCATAATGGGGCATCATGTCCCTAGGTCTATTCCTGACCCATCCTCGGCCCCTGTCGGGTCCTTCATTTTCCCTCCCCCTAGGCGTCTAGCCTTTTTCACACAGATGTCGGTTAAGGCGGAGACACTGGTTCTTCAACCAGCATCTCTGAGCATTTTCCACCCAGACCCCTGTCTTCAAAGATGTGGATCTGGGTCCGGTGTCCCCGCAGATGCTAGTTCAGAACCAAAGTCCTCAAAGACACAGGTTCAAGGATTGACGTCTACACAGATGTTGATCTGGGGATCAATGTCTTCCTAGACACCGGTTCAAGAACTAGTGTTTCTTGTCTGCCACCCTTCTAACCCCCATTAATGCCTCCTAACCCATCCTGAAAGCATAAAATAACTCAGAAAATAGTAAAAGCAAGGTCTCGGTTGAATTAATCACTAGTACTTGCTGCTCCACGGGTCTCCCATGGGTCTGAACATGCTCTCCCAACTGTCCCTTCAACCTCTCATCTGCCATGTTTTCTCTTTAGAGCTCTTTTCTCATCCAATCACTATTCACAAATGACCTTCTTTTAGCCCTCCAACCCCTCTTATAGCCCCCATTTTCCCTGAAAATTTTTATACTCCATTTTCTTCCCCCGCCTGTATATTATTATATTATTAATCCCCTTGTACAGTCTAAATGCACAGAAATATACAAAAACATTAAAAATTTGCAAAAATCCAAAAATTTCAAAAATCGCAAACATTCCAAAAACCTCAAAAAAATTTCCAAAATATTGCAATAAACTTTTCCCTCCTTCCACATAGCTTAGTTTTTTTTATTTTTAGTGACATTTTGACTCCTGCAACTATGATCATGTTTTTCACCAAATCAGTTTTGCGACTGACAATCCTTGCTCCTCATTCTGTTCACAGATTTTTTCTGCGACTCCATTTCAATCAAATCAACTCCAATCCTTGCCCGTCAGGATGCATCCTTCCGGCGTCGGCTTATCAAATCCTTCATCACATCAATCTTTTTCATGGCAAGAACTTTGGTTTGATTGACTACTTGGTCACTAGGCCTTCTTTATTGATTTTATCTTTTTGTGTCAGTTTACACCTACTCACCACTACCTCGATCTACTATATATTGGTGCATTGTGACTGGTGGCTACTAATACATGCATCTTTTGCAGTGTGATTTTGTTTGAGTGTCTAGTCCACGCAAAGGAATCCTATCATCTATGTTTTCTAACACCTGATGCATACCTCCTATTGCAATATCAAATCAGATGTGCTCTCCATATATTTCACACAAATGGATCCCCAAGGCTTGTTATTTGCATTTAATTTCATCATTGCATTTGCATTCTTAGTTGCATTTATTCTTGCATTTTAGAAGGCTTCTATTTATTACCTCCTCTCCCTTCCTCCTTCCTGTTGCATCCTTTTTTGAGAAAATCCCACAACATTTTCTTTGTTGTGTTCTTTTCTCGAGGGGGCACAACCCTATATCGTCGTCACTTCGACATGACTCTTCAAAACCCTCTTCCTCTGGGGAAACTTATTTTCTTGTCTTTGACCCAACGTCACTTGCGATGCCATGTCAAAGAGGGGAAAAATATACATGTCCAAAAATATTAATATTATTATTAATATTAATTTCCCTTTTGTTCATCTAACTATTTAATTTAATCAATTAAATAGTTTCATTGCTAGTATTTATCAATAATCTAAATACTATCCTCATGTATTTTATTTAAATACATTTTCCTCATAAAATCTCCCTTTTTTAATAAATTCATATTTATTAAAATATCCTCCATATCCCTAATTCTTCTAAGCTAGGATTTATTCAAATCTAATTTGAATTATAATCTAAACCCTACCTAGAGACCTATTAATCCAATCTAGAAGTATCCTCTAAGCCTACCCTATTCCTAATCTACACTCATCACCTCACTTCCTAAACATACTTCCCCACCTAATTATCCTCTGATCCTACTTAAAATGGTGATTCCTACCCCTTTTAATGCTAATGGAATGCTCACACATGTGTGGAAATTTTCTCCAAAATGGTCACCCATTCCTCTTAAATACTCTTACATATTTGTCCCCCACTTGAATATCTTGAGCCACTCAAACATTTAATTCTATGTTTGACTCTAAAATAGCCATCACTTCCAAGCCCATGTGTCCCTTATGTGGCTCTTATGTGGATACCACATAGGTGCCACCTCATTCAAGCCCTCCTCTTCTCTCCCAAAAATCTATAAATAGAGGCCTTCTCCTCTTGTATTTGCATCTCTCATTTTGCATTGTTATTATGTTATTTTAGTTTTAGAAGCTCATTTCTAGTTTTTATGCTTGTATGCTTAAATTATTTAGAAGTTACATGTTAGGCTAATGGGTAATGAATCATAGTTTCTTTTAATTGTCTTGCATATCAATTTAGAACATCATCTTTTGAGAAGAATTTGAGACTCTTTTTTCATACTTGCTCTTGAATCTCTTCTTTTCATCCAATCTTGCATTCATAAGTTGCATTGCATTGGGGATCCATTCCATTTGTGTTTGAGAGAGCACATTCACATCCAATCTAAAAGAGAAAATAGAACAAGTAGTATAGGGTGAAATAGCTTGTTTTAGCTCAATCTGATGTTATGATGATTTCTTGTTGGTTCTTGTTTATTTCATGAATTATATGTGCTAACCCGCTAACTTCTCATGTTTGATCTTGCTCCCAATAGGTTGAAGATTTCCCCCCACGCGTGTGTGTGTGCACGTTCGCGCGCACACACACACACACACACACACACACACACAAGTGATATATATTTTAGATGCTAGTAAAGAGAGAAAAAAGATTTACAAAAATAAGAAATAATGGATGGGGAGAGAGAATCCAAAAAATAATTTAGAGAAACTGTGAAGGAAATAGATCAATGACCAAAAAGAAAATGATTTAAAAGATCAAAGCCTCATTTGGATATGTTAGCCAAATGTTTTCATAGTTGAAGAAATAAATGAAAAACAATACCAATGGAGGAGTTATTATTTCATATATAAAAATAAAATAAAAAATAAAAAACTAAAGGAGATGGATATGGTAGGAACTAGGAATAAAGAGAAAAAGTCAAATTTAGAGAACAAGGACTAACAAGAAAGTTGAAGATAAATATTCTTTGGCAGGAAAACAATTTATATTGGTTTCTAATGATTGCACATGGTAAAAAAAATCAATGAAGTGAAGTTGGAAAGGGTTTCGCTTGTTGGATGTGAAGACTTCAAATTGAAGGAAGATTTCAAATTTTTAGTTTTTGAGTTTTTGATTGGTTAATATATATTTGAGAAGAATATTTTTGTTAGATCTCTAACTTGAGAGTTTTGAGTGACAAAAATGGTAGGGAGTTTTGAGTTATAGAAATGGTAGTGTTAGTTATATCTCAACAAATTATATTTTGTCAAAAGAGATTGAGCATTTCTTTTTGTAGCCTAAGGTATGGAAATATTTCTTGTTTGTTGCTTCTTATGTCTTATGTCTCTAAACAATTCTTATCATCGTGGAAATCATGCATACAATGGAGACAGAGTAAGGCATATAACTTGAAGTATAGGGCATGTGGAGTTTTTTTGTCAAGTTTCAAATTGTGTTTGTATGTGGGATCTAAGTAATTTATTGAGGGTCAAAATAGATAAATGCATTATTGTTTCTATTGATATCTCATCTCTTGCATTTGGAATGAAAGGAAGTTTGAATTATAAATTGCATAGGGTTTATTGTACATTCTAACCACATTTTGAAAGGTCAATATTCATGGTTTCTCATAAGAGCTAAGGACCACATTTGAATATGATATAATGGGTGATGGCTAAATGGATATAGTCAATGTGGATTGTTTACTGCTAGATCACGATTAGTAACATAAGTACCATTTTAATGTTAAGGGCTTTTGTGACTAATTTTTGTTATGGTTTTTTGAATATGAAGATACAAGCAAGTTGGAGGATCTATTAAGAATGAGACACTAAAAATCTTCTAGTGTCATTAGAGAAAGGTAATTAATTCTCATTTTGGGTGATCAAGAATATGTAAATACTTCTATATCATGGGTCCAAGAGTTGTAGGGTGACAATCACATCATTTAGCAAAGGTGAGATGTTTGATCAAAATAGTGTTTGGTTTAATTTGGATGTGTTCAACATTGCACTCTTTAGAAGGCCACTAGAAGAAACAAGTGTAATATGGAAATTTCTTGAGAAACACACATTTGACATAATAATGATGAGTAATGGTTTTAATAGACATGACCCAAGGTCCAATTTGAATAAGTTTCCTAATGTTAGATCTATTTCCCCCAATACTTCAAGCATTGTCCACACTTTCCTTGCATTCAAAGAAGATCTTTTAGTCTATTACCATTATTGAGGTGTTTGCAAGGGGTACATGGTGGACACTCACAATAACATTTATGAGTTTAAGAAAAGGAATGCAATATTACAACTGTGGTGTGATGTTTCTAAATTATTCAATTTGATAACTTTGTGGTTTGAACTAATGTTACCTTCTATGGGCACATCATGTAAAATATATATTTTTTGGGAATAACTTTGTGGTTAATATGTGTGTGGGTAAAAGCATAGTATTGTGTCACACTTTTATAGAGGAAAAGGTTAATAGCACCAAAACTGTTCAACTTTAACGACATAAAAGTGAGATTTATGTTTGGAATTTGAAGATGATGTAAACTGATAAAATATGTAAAATTGGACAAAGTGTATGCCTATTATTGTTAATTTTTTTTTGAACAATTATTAATATGTTTTTTTAATTTTTAAATTCTAATTTTCAATTGTTGTAAAATGCTGCAAATTAGGGGGTCTACCTCCCACCAAAAAACTATATGTAAATAATCTTTTTTTTTCCTCTAATTGGAAAACATGTTGTAGATGACATGTATAGGTAGTGTAGAAAAAAAAAATATTGGTTTTCGATGTATAATTTGTCCGTTATAACTAATCAAAGTCTAACTTCCCCGAAATTGACAATTTTTTTCTCCCACCATATTTCCTCTATCAAATCTACACCAATTAAAAAAAAATTACATGTTCTTTAAGGGGGGCTCTCTTCTCTAGTGTTATATATAATTTTTAAATTTTTCATATATGTTTTAGTTGTTTTCTTCGTTTTTTGAACCAATGTCTTCTCATAGATTAATATACATACTTGTAGTATTTTATAAATATAATATAATAGTTCAAATCAAAATTCTAAAAATATTATATCACCATATTTCTGACTCTAAGCGGTACAAAAGGGTATTTTTATTTTTTTCAACAAGTGGAGTTTTGATGGAGAAATTAGATGCAGAAGGAAAAGCTTTTGCAATTTTCTTTTTTTGGTGATGTGGCTACCACATGACATGCCACATAAGAGGATTCGGTCGATGGTGTTTCGGCCAAATAGGATTTGGCTGAAACTTACTCGACTGAATCCCCACGAGCATAGGCCGACCCGTGAGTGGTCGCGTCCAAGCGAACGTCCGCTTGGATTGGTATAAATAAAAGGTTTTTTCCAATTTTAAAAATAAAAAAAATAACATTTTATCTTATTTTATTAGATTTCTTCCAATTGAAGCAACAAATTTTTTCCAAAGGCATTTGTTTTGAAGGAGCATTAAAGCATTTTTTATGGAGTATTGAAGCCATTTTTTGTGAAGGACTATTGAAGGCGATTATTTGGAAGTTAAATTACTTTGTACAATGGGGAATAAAAGGACCAGAGCAAAAAATTATAATCGAATTAGGGATGAAAAAATGAAAGGTCATACAAAACATAATTAAGAGGAACATGTTAATGTTCACGAAGATCCTGTTGATGTTGAAGAAGAACATATTGATGTTCAAGAAGATGCAACTCAAGTAGGGGAACAAATTGGTAGTAGTCAAGGTAGATATATTTCAACAGGCATGGAAAATTTGATGGAGATGAATGAGGATTCTCTTTTCAGTCAAATCTCATCTGAACACATGGTACTTGAAAGCCCAATTAAATTGCATTGCAAAAGCATGTGGGAGAAATATTTTGAGAAGAAATGTGTGGTTGGAAGAGCACAACTATTTGCCAATTTAGTCAGGAAAAAATAAATGAATCTTGTTTTAGAGTTGTTGGGTGTAGATAATAGGAAAAACTTAGGAGGTCATGTAAAAGAAACAATAGTTGAAAATTTGCAAGATGCATTGAACGTTATTAATAAGACAAGTCGAGGAGCTAATTTAAGTGATGCACATAGATATTTGATGACTACAATTTCTAGTAAGAAGTTGTCACATATAAGACAAGTTCAAGCAATTTATGAATTAATGAATGTGTCTAGAAGAATTGTTCAAAGGTATATCAGGATGTGAAATATGCTAGATAAAAAGATTGAAAAGAATTGGGTATATATTTGTAGACTTCCTCAAAAAGACAAAATTTCTGAAGATGTCAAGAGACAGGTGAATGAATATTGGACCAGCCACTCCCCTATTTCTTCTAATAGAAGGGACACTATAGAGATGAAAGATAAAGAGACCAGTAAGAAAACTGAACGCCCAAAACATTTTATAGATACAACACAGAGTGAACTATTTGAAGCATTCAAAAAAGAATTTTTAGATGTGAAAATATGTCAGAGAATGTTTGACAAGTTGTGCCCTTTCTTTTTACACATAAATAACGTACGTGAAACTTGTTGCTATCGAAATCATGTTGAGTTTCATCTATAATTTCAATCATATAAAAGAACTATGGAAATACTTAATCCAAATATGGTCATCCATGGAAGTATGACACAATTTGTGAAGTCTATTTTATGTGATAAATTAGAAGATTCAGATGAGTTCAATTTACAGTGCATAAAAAATGCATTCATTGATTGTGGAGATTTGCAAAAATTCCCATGGAAAATTGATAATATTGATGTTACCATGATAGTTTTGTGGAAGAAATTTGAATATGAGACATACCAAACTAAGACAAGAGATGAATCCAAAAAAATTACATTGAAGGAGATTGAATTTCCCCTACCTTGAATTTATGAACAATTTGCGTACTATGATTTATCCACATATCGAACATTATCATGGTGCATGACAACAAGCTAAACAGTTTCGTGATTCCAAAAATTGTTTTCCACCTGGTTGTATTATTTCAATTGTAGATTTATATAAGAACTATACATTTACCCCTCAATCACAAATTCAGGCTCAATAGGATCATTCTGATCAAGTAGCAATATTTGTGCAAGTGAACTATAGACACACACAATTTGATTTGGATGTGTATAAAGTAATGATCCAAATGATCGCATTATCATCAAGGAGGTTCATTTCTATTTAATGATGATAAGGTTCATGATAGGAGCTATGAAACCCACTGTTTTAGAATTTTTTTTGAGGATCTTGAGAATCATGGGATGCATGCTTCACAACATTGGATTTGGTCTCATGGTTGTGCAGGTAAGTACATAAATTTTGAAATTGATTTTTATTCTCATTTTAAAGTTATTATTTACTTTTAATCTAATTCCAGAACACGTACATGTGTATATATTTAAATTCTTGATTTACATATTTTTGTAATTGGTTTTGATTTGATTTGTAATTTTACAAGACAATTTAAGTCTGTCAAAGCCTTTAATTGGCTATCCATGCAACATGCAAGACACAACGCTAAGTTTCTGTGGAACTTTTTTGAAAGTGGACATGGGAAAGGAGAGCACAATAGAGTGGGAGCATGTGTGAAGCATGCACTTTTCCAACATGAACTTGCAGGTACAAATGGTGTGAATATATAATGTTTATATCTATTTATTAATTTAATTTGCACAAGGTATATATATTTGGAGCTTCTTCATTTTATTTAAACTGATAGTTAGATATTTATTATTTCGGTAATAGCATAGATAATTCAAAGGAATTTGTTGAATGGTGTCAAAGTCATTTTGCTAGTTGTGACACAATAGACAAGAAATGTTATTTTTTGGAAGTCAAAGGTAAAATCTTGTGTTTTTATTCTTTTAAAATTTATAATTGAAGACATGCATTTCACTTTTATATCATGTAAACTTTACATAGATCTCAAGATGTGCTTGAATCTCATTGCACATGTATATGTAACAGATATTGATCGATCTAATCCTTACAATTGTTAATCAATTGTTGGTATTATAAGTATACATCAAGTGATGACTACAAGAAACAACAAGCCTCCATTGATTCAAGTAAGAGAAAAATCATGTTTTTGTGTCGATTGTATTGAAAACAACGCAAATTATAGTCAATGTGAGAATATTTCATGTGGATATGTTTCACAATGACAAATGAAACATTTGATTAGAATGCCTCCTTACAAAGACAATGACAATGACATAGACATTCATGATCCTATATATTCAGCTGATAATGAACATGTTTCTGATTTAGTTGTTACAAGAATGTGTGTGCACACATTATTTATATTTTATTTAATTTTAATTTATGACAAGTGATGTTTATATTTTATCTTCCTTTTGTTTCTAATTTTTGAGATGATTTCTTTATAGGTGATATTTTTGTTGTGGTTTCGGATCCTGAGAATACAGGTCTAGATTATTATCTACTAAGATGCACAAAAGCAAAATACACATTTCCAGAAATTATTGTAGATAGTGATGGACAAGAGTATCCTATTAGTTTAGTTGTTATTGAAGGCACCTATTATCAAAAAACAAAGATAGACAATATTGGTGTTCAATTTATTGATTACTTGCCTAGCCAAAAAGTTCTACATTACAGTCACTTGGTTATAGTGACAAAGCTACAATTTGAGACAATGCCAAAAAAAGGACGTGGCAACCAAAAGTGGAGGTTTCCTATTGAAGAACATGAAATTTTCTTGAAGTTAATAAAAGATAGAGAGGATCCAAACTATATGTGTCAAGAGCTTTAGGCTTAGAAACTTGTTTAATTATGGCTTATACTTTCATATTTGAACTAGAGATACAACGAACTACTATATAGTTTGAGTTCTAGGAGTGGTATATATATAAATTTGGATCAAATGTTTTGATATATAATTATGGCTTATACTTTCATATTTCAACTAGAGATACATGTATGCTTTGAAGGTTCAAATGTAACAATGTGTGTTACTTATATATATTACTTTGAAGGTTCAAATGTAATTATATATGTGTATTAATTATTGTAGACACCTAAATTTGATTAAAAAATTTAATTAAATTTAGATTTCTTCTTTGCATTATTAATTTAAAATTATACATTATTTAATTAATTTATGTTAACCCCTAGCTCAATTAATTTAATTAATTAGATATACTCCAATTAATCTAATGGAAACCCACAACCATTTAATTAATTAAATCCCCCTCCCTCTATTAATTTAAATAAATAGACTTATCTATTTAAATTAATTCAATTTAGCCCATTATCCCACTTGTGATTAAATAAAGCCTATTTAATCTATTTAAGCACATGGCTCCTAACTTTAACCCCTAGCCTAACATTGCTCAAAACACCTAATGCATGGTTCTAACTCAACCTAACCCATTCAAACCTACCAACCTCTCTTAATTAGTTAATTAACCTTGATTGAATAATCAACCCCTCCACTCATTCTCTCTCCTCCCATTGCATGCTCCTAATTCTCTCATTTGCCCTCTAATCACTCCCTAAACATTTGCACAATTATAATCAAAATATTAAGGAATCCTAACCCTCACCCAAGTCAACCTTCATGTCACATTCCTCAAATCCCCAACCATATGCATTTAAGTCTTCCTTAAATTCTCTTACATCCCTCTTATACACTCCATCCTTCTCTTACACTTTTGTCCCCTCTCACACCTCCCAAAATGGTCACATTCCCCCATTCTTCCAAACCTCTCTCTTTGTGACACTTGTCACAATGGGAGGCATTTGAGAAAGAAGAATCCATGTGCTCTCTCTCAAATGCATCTCCACCCTTCCTCAAGTTTGCATCTCAACCATCCATTCAACTCTCCTCTTGCATATAAATTGAAACCTCTTCCCTTCACAAATCAACAACCTTTTATGCAAAGTTATAATGCCCTTTTGAGAACCAAAAATCATCAACATACCATCATAATGCCAAAATCCTCACTCATTTATTGAATCTTGAAGCAAGTTCGTGAGCACACATCCAATCCTTTGGACAAAAATCTACACATCAAGGAGATTTTTCTCGCCCTTTTAAGGAGGTGTGCACATTCTTAGGTTTTTATATGATTTGATTAAGTTCTCTTTAGTCTAATCTAGATGTTGTAATAGATTAGTTTGTTGAATGTTTGACTTGATTTAAATTCCTAATACACTAGTTTTATTGTATACATTTTGGCATGCCTGGTGGGACCCACTTCACGAGTCATTTTTCTCATCTCTTCTTGCAAAAATAACTAACCAAAACTAACATTTTTATCATTTTAAGTGTCTTTTTGCAAGTTTTTTTGGTGTTTTCATGTGTGAAGGGAGAATAGGTGGTTGCGTTCCTGCAAAAATCATCACTTTTTGCACAACATCAAAATTTGAGAGTCGAAGGGATCGTGGGGACCCTCGGCGCCCGGGGTTGCGATCCCATAGACTGTACTTTTGGGACATGAAGAGAGCTATTTTATTCTACTTTCCGTCTAGCTTCTCTCTTTTCATTAGTCTAGAGGGAATGCGGTTTGACTATGCGGGAACACCGTCTGACTTTTATATGTCATAAGGCTACCTTTTTGTACAAATTATTAAATATTACTAAGTCAAACACCCATGGGATCGATTTTTAACTCAATGGGAAGCGATTTGACCAGGCGGGATTGTTGTTTGACTCTACGGGATCAAGCTTTTTATGACTTTATCTTTTGTTTTATGTAGGTTTGCAGGATTGTTGTCTAAATATTCAAATTAAAAAGAACAAAACTCACTCATTTTAATTTGGTAACTTAAAATGAACCCACACTTGGCTTTGGTGCACTAAAATAAATAAAAGGATAAAAGGAACCTCTCAAATCAAACACTTCAATTTGGGTTTTAAAATTCAAATCACCACTCTTGAATGCTTAAGGGATAAATTAACAATGCAAAAAAAACACTTCGATTTGGGCATAAAATGAACTCACACAATCTTGAATGCTAAAGTAAAGAAACATATCATTTCAAACTAAATTTTCAAAGTATTAATTTGGGAAGAAAAGAACCTTGCATGCTAATCATGAGTGTTTGATGTCCTAGATAGAAAACACTTAGATAATTAGTTGTTAATTTGGAAAGAATGAGTTCTTGGTGTGTTTGAATGACTGCTTTCAACACTTTCTTAGAGATATTTTAATTTCATTACAAATCCTTGGAAAAGTAAGTGGCATACTATAAGTAGCTTATATTCATATCCTCTCCCCTTGCCTTCATGGATCTTGGGTGACGAGAAAGGTTAAGTTGTTTATTCCACTTCTAGAGAGGCATGTCTAGAGGGTGTGTTTCCCCTTTGGAGGATGACCTCAAACCGGTAATCCCTTCCACTGGTATAGAAATAAGACACTGAATAAAGGCTTGTCTTACATCCCACCAAGCTTGGGCGATGTGTGTTGATGGTAGTTTGTACTAGGTGAAGTATCCCTAGCATATTGACATGGTCAACTAGGCTCTTAAGTGAGTCACGTGCATACAAACCAATTGGGGGATGCCATGAAATATTACTAGAAGCCATTAAAAATAGTAGCCTTCCCATTTCACCTCTAAAAACTTGATAATCTTTGTGCAAGGAGGATATTAACCTCCCCAAGATACTCTCACATTCATGCCACCTTGATGATTTGGATTCAAATAATACAACATCATGACTACAGCCATTGCGTGCTTGGTGATGGTTGTATTATGATTATCTCTTGTCCATAAGCCTATGTTTGCGAGCAAGGATTTTTGAAGATAAAACTGATTCCTTAAGGTAGAAATTGCTTGTGCATCATTTCAATGTTACCAAACCTGTGAAAACACTTTTAGAACATACACACTCAAAAGGTCTGAGTCATTTGCCAAAGAGATCAAATTTGTGTTATTCTTGCAAGGTTGCTTTGTCTATTGCAAGACTGCTTTCTCACTTGTATCAAAATACAATCATTATTCCAAAAGAAACCAAGGTAAACTTACCGTACTCACTACCTAGTTCTAAAGATCTCATATTTTCCATTATTATCAAACCTACACACATGTCTATTTTGGGGAAACACAAGAAAACAAAAATCCAACTACCCCACATATATCGAGAGCAGAAGTTCACTAACCAAGAGACCAACAAGTATCAATATATTGTGAATTTTGTCCAATAAGAGGTTCAAGAACGTGAAAATTATGATAAAATCATTTTCAACAACAAGATTTCACACTTCATGGGAAGGTATAATTTGTACCACACATTTATCAACTTTGAAAGATACAAGTAGTTGGCACATCACAAACTTGTTCATCCACTCTTCTCCATCCAAAATCTTGCATCTCCATCATTGCATTCTTAAAATCATCCTAGCTCATCCATTTAGGTAAGCATTACCCAATCAACCAAGTCACATCCAAATCCATATCCTAGAATCAAAACATCCCAACCTCTATGTCACAGCCTTATGAGTTGCGTAAAACCTACATCTTAAACAAATCCATCCCTTAGCTTTACTCATTGACTAAGCATTGTCTAGGATAGATCACTATATCCTTGTGACCTCATCACATTGATCCAAAGGTTGGTTTGCATTGACATAGAATCCTATCATCTGAAAGACCACAATTTTGTCCTAGTTTAATGAGAATCACATCCATTTGAGCCTAATTTAGGAATGACAAATCATCATCTTCATGACACTAGGTTATATGTTAAGTCTTTAGGAAATCCTCATCAATTTAGGTCTTCATCATCATCCTTAAGTATCATTTGCATAACCAATCCTAAATCTTGCATCCTCATCATCCTTAGAACATCCTAGGAACATTTTCACATCATCTTTAGGAGGTCTTTATCTTTAAGTCTCATCTTGCAACATCCCTCATAGAACACATTTCATGCCACTTGAAACTCATTCCAAGAAGAGAAAGGATATGGAATCCAATCTTGTCGCTAGCTCATCCAACCCAACAATGGATCCAAAAAATGCCTTGGTTTCTTTTGACCCACGACACCAAGTGAAAGCTGAACATGTATGGGTCGGTCCCACTAAGGTCCCCACGATCAGTTCCATGGAAGCTTTTATGAATCATCTCGGACATGCACACATGTTCAATGCCATCATAGGCCAAAATAGCACAACCATACTCACTAATTATCAAATTGAGGGTATCCCTCTTCCACCAGGGCTCCAACCACTGCATATCACATGTCCCATACATATCCCAGCCAATATTTTTCAACCTGTAGCATAGGAATTATTGATCTAGGCCAAACAATGTCCCAAATTTCCTCACTCATCCCTCACTTACTCCAACCAACCATTGCCCAGCCCATAGTGCATATTATATCTCAACCAACTCCCTTTTAAGTTATGGGAGCTTCATCCTCCAATCCCCTTCCACCTTTGGAATCACAACCAATCCAACACATCGCTACCCAAGTTGCAAAACCCATTACTAATTCTTTAGTCGCTGCACAACCAATCACCTCTTAGCCAATTTTCACTCAACCAATCATCTCACAACCAATAGTCACACAAGCCATGACCACTTTCATAGAAACATCACTTCCTCCACCACAAAAAAAACTGTAGTTCACCACAGGCATGCCATCTATGGGAGCCTTTAACCAACCTTTGTTCCCTCAAGGTCCAAAATTACATGCTCAGCCAATAGTGCCACCTCATAATGATACAACATCCCAACCCAGTGTTCAAGCACAACCTCATGCATCCACATCACAACATGCTTCTCAACTTCCCAGACCTCACAAGCCACCTCATACACCACTTGGCATTATTCCCAAGCCTTCTTCTATTAATTTAAATAAATAGACTTATCTATTTAAATTAATTTACTTTATCCCATTATCCCACTTGTGATTAAATAAATCCTATTTAATCTATTTAAGCACATGGATCCTAACTTTAAACCCTACCCTAACATTTCCCAAAACACCTAACACATGGTTCTGACTCAACCTAACCAATTCACACATACCAACCTCTCTTAACTAGTTAATTAACCTTGATTGACTAATCAACCTCTCCACTCATTCTCTCTCCTCCCATCGCATGCTCCTAATTCTCCCACTTTCCCTCTAATCATCCCTAAACAAAGCCTAATCACTCCCTAAACATTTGCACAATCATAATCCAAATATTAAGGAATCCAAACCCTCACCCAAGTCAACCTTCATGTCACATCCCTCAAATCCCCAACCATATGCATTTAATTCTTCCTTAAATTCTCTTACATCCCTCTTACATACTCTATCCTTCTCTTACACTTTTTTCCCCTCTCACACCTCCCAAAATGGTCACATTCCCCCATTCTTCCAAACCCCTCTCTTTGTGACACTTGTCATAATGGGAGGCATTTGAGAAAGAACAATCCATGTGCTCTCTCAAATGCATCTCCACCCTTCCTCAATTTTGCATCTAAACCATCCATTCAACTCTCCTCTTGCATATAAATACCCAACCAACCCTCACTTACTCCAACCAACCATTACCCAACCCATAGTGCATACTGCAGCATGACCAACTCCCTTTTGAGTTATAGGAGCTTCATCCTCCAATCCCCTTCCACCTCTGGCATCACAACCAATCCAACACATCGCTACCCAAGTTGCACAACTGATTACTAATCCTTCATCCATTGCACAACCAATTACCTCCTAGCCAATTATCACTCAACCAATCATCTCACAACTAATAGTCACACAAACCATGACCACTTCCATAGTAACATCACTTCCTCCACCACAACAACAACCATAGTTGACCACATGAATGCAACCTATGGGAGCCTTCAACCAACATTTGTTCCCTCAAGGTCCAGCATTCCATGCTCAGCCAACAGTGCCACCTCATAATGCTCCAGCACCCCAACCCATCATTCAAGAACAACCTCATGCATCCACATCACAACACTCTTCTCAACTTCCCCAAACCTCACAAGCCACTGCATACACCACTTGGCATTATTCCCAAGCCACTTTGAAAGTCCTTGGGGTTCCCACATAATCATAAACCAAAAACCCTACAACCTTCCGAGAGAAACATCAATTATTCAATCCCTTCGCTCAACAAGCCCAATCCAAACAACCTACATTCACTAACTACCTAGCTATGCCACCATCTACAATAGCACAATCCATTCCACCTCCCCAAAAATCAAGCACTTCCACAAGCATCAACTCTAGCATCAACCCACACAACAACTATCCATCTTATGGTGTTGCTAATAGCCAACCCAACTACATAGGTCAATCATACACTCATCCAACCTATCAGGAGCCACAACTAGCACAACCAATCTATCAACATGCAACACAGCCTACCTATCAACAACCTTTGCGTCCATAACCAACTCTTCCCTAATTGCCTCAGTAGCACTATGCCCAACAACAAAAACCAATACTTCCCTCGCAACTCATTTATGCAATAGCACAAACCCCTTTCAATACACCTCAATATCCACCACAGAACCCTCCATATTCCCCAACACCATTTGACCCATATCACACACCTAGATCCAACATGATGGAGGCACCTACTCCACCTATCAACTCAGAGTGGGAAGAAATGAAGGACACTCTCAAAGAGCTCTGAGCAGGGACTGAAAGCAAAACCTTCAAATTCAAGGAAGTATGTCCCTATCCATTCGACCACTCCATCACAGTGGTCCTTTTCCCCAAATAGTTTGAGAGCCCAAAATTTGACAAATATCAAGGGAGGGGGAATCTTGTCAGCCAAATCAAATAGTTTTACATGGCTTTCCAAGAGGTTGTGTACAATGATAGCTACCTAATGCACCTCTTCCAAAAGATCCTAGGAGCAACCACCCTAGAATTGTTCTATAATATCCCTTTAGGGATGATTTCCACATTCCCACAACTATCTGAGAAGTTTGTAGCCAAATATGCACACAACATCGAGAGTGAACTATCTCTCCTTGACCTGTGTAATTCCAAACAAAAAGGTGGGGAAAGTTTAGCAGATTACCTTCAAAGATGGAAGGGGCTCACCACAATACTTTCATACCAACCCCCTAAAAAGAAACTAACAAAGATATTTATTGATAATCAACACCCTAAATTGGCACACCACATGCGAATGAACTACTTTACAAACTTATCAAGAGATCTAAGAAAAGGGAATGGATCTCAAAAGGGGCCTCCTAGATGATGGCACCATCAAGCATTATAAAGAACCCTAGCCTAAAAAAAAAAAAAAAAACTCAATCTCGTGATTGGAACAAGAACAAAATTATTGTGATGGATGGTGTCACAAATACCAAACATGTCTAGATTATTGTAGTTAGCCCTAAGGCACCCACACCAGTATATCAGCAACCTACACTAGCATATTAGCAAACCACATGCCAACAAACCACACCTACCTACCCTCCTCCTAGGGTAGGTTATTAGCCAAACTGCCAACCTCCAAAAAATCAAACAAATATCATATCAGTCATGTAGGGACAATCCAAACCATGAGCCCAGAATGCGTAGAAACACATGTTTACCCCTTTGGGTGAAGTCATAGACATCATCTTCCACTGAATGGCTAAGGCCAACATGATTGTATATCTATAGAACCAACCCTTTGATGATTCTACCCCCAAACCAGCATGGTATAAAGACAATGAGTACTATGACTATCATCATGTTAAAGGACACACCACTATAAAGTGCATGAGATTGAAGTACTACATCCAAGACCTCATCGAATATGAAGAGATCACAGTAGAATCTCCAACACAGAGCTTAGCCAATGCTAACTAGCAAATATACCAATTTGTGTTTCCTCAGCACAACACTAGTAAGGGGCCTGCCAATCCCAATCCGCCCTCGAACCAAGGAAAATGAAAACAAGGAGATCACATTAATAGAAAGGATTACACAAATGCCTACATAAACTATGACAAATTCATTAGTTGTATCTCCTTGGTTGAACCCAATGTCAATGTAATCCATATCAAAGGCATTGATAGCCAGTGCGCAGTCACTACCCATAGGGGAAGAATCTATGTTGTAGGTACCACTACGGCTACATCCTCTAGTGCCCAATAAAATCTCTTGGAACACCTTGGGAACACACCTGCTCAAATATCCATCCTAGATCTCCTTTGCACTTTTCCCATCCATCAAGAGATCATTAACAAGGCCCTGTAAGAGTCACGAGTCCCAAATAAAATTGACCCCCAACCAATTTCAAGCCCTTGTGGGCCACTTATCCACAACCACCAACATCTCATTTAAGCCTTCTGATATGCCTTTGGTCGAGACTGATCATAAATATCCCAATCTACATAGTCATCATGCTCAATGAATTTATCGTTAAATGAGTCATGTCAGATAATGGTTTGGCCTTGAATCTATGCACTTTAAGATTCATAAATCAAATGGGGTACATAGAGGCTGACATAAACAATAATTCCATAACCATCAAGGCATATGATAACTTGGATCACACATTTAAAGGTTCCATCTCACTACCTATCTGGTTAGGCCCAGTAGTATAGAATATAATATGCCATGTTGTTGATCTTGACCTCCCGTTCAACATCCTCCTTGGTTTCCTGTGAATTCACTCCATGTAGGTTGTTCCCTCTACATTCCATCAATGCATCAAGTTCCCCTACAATGGAGCTGAAGTCACCATCCATGATGATCCCCAACCCTTAGCATACTACTATGTGTTGGAAGCATCCTTTCCACACTCAAATCATTTCCTGGGAATTGATATTGGCATGTTTGTCACTAGTTCCTCCAGATCCTACGTCGATCTAGAAACCATCCTCACCTCCACACTTTCCAATGTCAAGATTGACAACAAAAGTTGTGGATAATATGACCCATTAGATGCATTTGCAGTTGGAGCCCTGCCTATGGACCCAAACACATGAGGACACCCATCCCACCAAGAAACATCAGAATCACATGAACCTTAATCAACACATATAGGCACATTTGCATCCCATGGCATCCTAAACAGCCGAGAAATAGAACCTAACATGAACAGATGGTTATATCAGGATCCTCAAGCCCATGACAAAAATCTCCTCAGTTATTTCAAAAACAAATACCCACACTCCCAGAAGCTAGCAACAGAAAGGTGGAACTACCAAGGAGGAAACTTTAGTCGTGAAGAGGGTGGTATGAAGGTTCCCATTGAGCCTCCTTGCTTATCAAGAAGTCAAGGATTGGGCCTTGGCATAGACATGACTAGGGGCACCAATTTGAATGATTGTACTTACTATAATCCCCTAGGTGAAATCATTGAGATTGAAGACATCCCCGAAGAGGAAATTAATAAATCTTATGATGATATATTTGATGACAAAATATTCATAGGAAATTCCTTCCTTTGCCAACTCTCCATAAACTTCATTGACCTCCCTCTCATCTACCCTAAACTTATAGACTAGGACCAACCAAGCATTGTACATATCAATGATTTCCATAGTGAGGATGTGCTCCTAAAATTTATGGGGGTAGCAAAACAACAACCAGACTAGGGGCAGAATTCAACACATATCTACAAGTTGGACCCAAAGGCATACTTTGGTGAAGAGGAAATCCTAGAGAAAAACCTTCTGGGGTGCTATCTGACTCTAAAAAAGTAAAAATAAATAATGTATCCCCTGATGAAACCCTCTCCGAGACAGTTGAGGATGGAGACTTTCCTCTTCCCCTTATTTGCAATTACAGACTAGAGAATTCATCAATTCTGATCGAAGAGACTAAGACTGTAAATCCAGGAATAGAAGAGTATCCAAGGACCACTTATATTTCCACATCATTATCAAAGGAAGAGGAGATAGGTCTCATTACACTCCTCCATGAAGCTATAGATAAATTAGTGTGGTCCTATGCTTACATGTCTAGGCTAGATCCAAACCTTGTTGTGCATCATCTTGCTATGGATATGAATGTTGAACTAGTCAAGCAAAAGATGCGTAAAATGAATCCTAAGGTGGCCTTATTAGTCAAGTCAAAATTGGAGAAACTCCTGGAGGCTCAAATCATATGCTCCATTGACTATTCAGGTTTGATTTACACCATGGTGCCTATTTCAAAGCCCACATAGGAGATTAGAATATGTACATACTTTCAAGACCTCAACAAATCATGTCTGAAAGATGGCTTTCCCCTACCCAACATTGATATGATTGTTGATCTTACCGCTGGACATGAGATGTTGCCACTCATGGATGATTTCTCTAGATATAATAAAATATGCATTGGAGAATAATATCAACATAAGAGAACATTCATAACTCCATGGGGCATCTTCTGCTACAATATGATGCCTTTTGATCTAAAGAATTAAGGGGCAACATATCAAAGGGCCACGACTTTTATCTTTCATGACATGATCCACAAGATTCTCGAAGACTACGTGGATCAAATATTAGCCAAGTCAATAATGTAGCAAGGTCACTTGGATGTGCTTGAGTGTGTATTTGATCACCTTCATCACTATGGCTTGAAGCTCAACACAAAGAAGTGTGTTTTTAGGGTCACATCAGGAAAGCTCTTGGGGTTCATCGTGTCAAGATGAGGCATAGAAATTGATCCCAAGAAAGTCAAATCCATCATGGAGATGCCTCCACCTAGAACACTCAAACAATTGTGTAGTGTACAAGGGAAATTTCAATGCATCTGTCATTTCATCTCACATCTTGTAGACAAATGTTAACTTCAAATGGGACCCCATGTGTCAAAGAAGTTTTGTGAAAATCAAAGAGTATCTAGTAAAAGCACCCATTTTGGTACCACCAACACTAGGAAGGCCACTCATTTTGTACATCTCTACCACTACTACAACATTGGGAGAACTTCTTTCTTAGCTTGACGATAATGGAAAGGAAAGGGCCATCTACTATACCATTCACACACTAGTGGATTATGAGCTTAACTATTCACCCATGGAAAAATCATGCTTGGTGGTGGTTTTCACCACTCAAAAACTCTATCACTAAATGTTTAGTCATACGATAAAGCTCATCTCCAAGGTAGACCCTCTTAAATACCTACTATCCAAAACCACTCTCATAGGTTGGATGGAAAAGTGGGTAATGTTGTTAAGCGAATTTTACATCCAGTATGTAGAAAAGAAATAAATCAAAGGACAAGTTATCATTGATGAGTTAGCAGAAGCACCATTGACTACTTTGACAAATCCTACACAGTCCACAGTTCTAGGGTAGGAATACTCTTTGTCACCCCTCAAGGTGACTACATTCCCAAATTATTTAAACTGGGATCCCTTGCACAAATAACATCACAGAGTATGAGGCACTCATGGCTGGGCCCAGAATGGAAATCCAATGGAATATCATTAAAAATACATGTCTTTGGAGACTCACAAATCATTATTAAGAAAGTCCTGGATGAGTTCCAAATGAAATATGACAATCTATTACTCTATAAAGAATTGGTGGATAAAATGAAAGAGCACTTCCTAAACTAAAAATCACCTAAGTCCCTATATTGCAAAATAAAGCAGTTGACATAATGGCTACTATCATATCCCTCCTTTAAATACCTTGAGATACAAAACAATATAAATTCTTAGTTGAGCAGCTCCATATGCCTGCTTAAGAGACCACCGATTCTAAAATGGTGTGTGTCTTGGTTTGGCCCCAGTCCCCATGGTACCATGGCATCCATGCATATCTAAAGAATGGTATCATATCCCCCCATCTAAGAAACACCCAACACCAAAACCTCATCAGCAGATCATCCCACTACACCCTCATAGCCAATACCCTATATCATCGAGGTTATCATAATGTTCTCTCTAGGTGTCTAGACACAAACAAGGTCACCTAGGCTTTACAAGAAGTACATGTCAGAATCTGCGGTTCCCACACAAGTGGCATGGTCTTAGCAAAGAATCTTCTAAAAGTAGGATACTATTGGCCTATGATGTAACATGATGCATATGAATTTGCAAAGCAATGCCTACCCTATAAATAGAATGCTAATTTGATTCATGCTGTAACAAGGTATGCATCCCATTGCGCCTCCATGGCCATTCTTTTGTTGGGGTTTTTACCTAGTTGGTAAGATCACCCCCTTATCCTCAGAAGAACACAAGTACATTATCACAACCACATAATATTTCACAAAGTGGGTTGAAGCAATTCTGCTCACCCTTACAACAGGTGTTCAAATCTCCAAATTCATCCTTTAACATATTGTGTGCCGCTTTGGCATCCCTTCCACCATCATCACAGATCATGGAACACCATTTGAGAACCAACATATACAATATCTGTGTACATGACTCCATATCCATCACTGCTTCTCTAGTCCATATTTTCTGCAAGGAAATGATCAAGCTGAGGGAACCAGCAAAATCCTCCTTAAAATCCTCAAAAAGGTTGTCAATGATACTGGTCATGATTGGCACCTCCAAATCAATCCTACCCTCTGGTCATACCGCACTTCCTACTACACTCCCATAGAAACCACTCCCTACTCACTTTTCTATGATGTTGAGATCATCTTACCAATTGAGGTTGAACTTCCATCATTGTGTGTGTCACTCAAGAACCTGATCACAGATGAAGACTACCATGTGGCATGACTTATGCAATTAGACATGTTAGATGATAAGCGCAAATGGGTCTATGACCACATATTTGTCTATCAAACCTAACTTGAGAGAAGCTACAATAATAAAATCTCTCCTCAATAATTCTAGGTAGGGGTCTAGTCCTCAAAGAAAATTAGAAGATAGGCACAAATTAAGAAAAGAAAGGTAAGTTTGAGGTTACCTAGTTGGGTCCTTATGTTGTCACAAAAAACTTCAGGTCAAGGGCATATCAGTTATCAACACCAGAAGGAGAACCTTTGAATGATCCCATCAACATCATTCACCTCAAATGGTTCTATGTCTAGTCCATGTAGTGTACCCCCATTATCTAAGAAAATTTATAAAAAGTATAAAAAGTCCTAAAAATCATTGTCTTGGTGAAAAATTGGTAAACAGGAACCTAGATGATAATAATAATAATAAAAAGCAAAGAAAAATTTAAAAAAGAAAAGAAAAATTAAAAAAGTAAAGAGAAATAAATTGTCTAATGGTGAAAACTTGGTAATCAGGTGTCTTGGACAAGTATGTGTGGTGAAAACCTGGCAAACAGGCATCACACATAGTCGCCTGTATCATTATCTATCAAACTCTCATCTCCCCAATAATGTTCCCATCACAGAGCCCATATTCCTTGGGTGTTCCATTGTTGCATGCACCAATTATTGAATTGTTTCCTATCCCAATGCCTGAGCTTTAGTACATATCTTTTATATATAATCCCATGTTCTTTTTGTACATATGTTTCTTATCCCAATCCCTGAGCTTTGAACATCATTTTTGATTCGTACATTGTCTAGGTCAGTCTTGCCTTAAGCATCAGGTTATTCTTTTAGGTAGTCCACTTGTACATATCCCCCATCCTAGGTTAGTTGTCTTGCAGAAAGTGATCCAGATTCTTTGTTCCCCTGAGTTTCGTGTTTCAACAAGTTCCTTTTGAGAAATTATTGATCCACTGATTATCCTTTATTCATCTTTGGCCATCCATGCACAGCTTCGTAGTCTCACCCATTAGCAGGTCCTTGCAGGATGTATCCTTCCTCATGTCTAACCTAAATCCTATCAATTATTTGTAGCATTTGATCTCTATGGAAAAAGGTGTATATGGATAATTGTTTTTGGTCTTGAATTTTTATTTTGGTTCTTGGTTATCATTTCTAGCTTTCTAGGTTGCCCTTGTCCTCAGAGTTGCCATGATCCTTTATATCATGGTATGTTGTGAGTGGACGCACTTGGGATAGGGTAGTGATCTATGTTTCTGCCTATGAGTCAGTCAGATATGACCCTTGCATGCATGTGATCCTTTCCTAGTTACATGGTGCACTTGGGAAATATCATTTTCCTGTGGGCTACCCAACATCATTTCCACCTTGAATCTCTTGGGACTCATGTGTGATGCTAGGGAAACCCTTGTGTGCATGTTGTGTCAGTCCCATGCAATACTGGTGACAAGGCCTTGTGTTCCTAGAAACCTTGGTAGGTCTCTAGCATTGCTATATCAAAATAAGTGCTCAAAATACATGTTGGTATTCCATTTTGGGATACCCCACGCTCAAGCTTCAAGAAATCCCTCATAACCCCAGAAAAATCCTACCAGTATCCTACAACAATCCCACCCAAACCCTCAACAATCCTAACAATTTATGACAAATCTAAACCAAAGCACTCCAGTCTTATCGTTTGCAACCTGATCCAGATGAAAACTTGAATCACCCCTCCCATCACCTATCCTTCCTAAGGGCCATGGATTTTTTATTGTGCAAATATTCACCCCCCATATCCCTACCCTATTCTGCCCCTTATGGCGAGCACCTAGTCGGGCCATGATATGTTGCATGTACCCTGCCCACCTACGTATTTGTTCTTATGTCTCAATTGCATTCATTTTAGATTGTATTCATCTTTAAAATTACATTTATATTGCATTGATTGTAGGTTGCATTTACATTTTAGTTTGAATTCATTTTAATTACATTTTAGTTTTCATTCATTTTAATTAGATTTAGTTTTCATTCATTTTAATAACATTTAGTTTGCATTCATTTTACCTACATTTATTTTTTATGTAAATTGCATCATCATATCAGTTTACATCATCACATATAAATTCAGCATCATTCATAGCAACATAAAATCTAAGAAACATCACATGCATTATTCACACACACACACACACACACACACATATATATATTATATATATATACATGCATAAAACATTAAAGCACACAAAATCACGTCGCCTCCATCCTGCATCCACACACGTCAATACTCACATCATACACCACATAAACCTCACAATCATATATAAGCATCCATCCTACAAAAAAAACATGTCATAATATCATATAAAGAAACCATCCTGCATCACCCACATACCAGTCCATTATAACGCATCATACATCTACATCATGCATCCATAAGAGAAAGAACAAAAAGACCATATAACACAAAAAGACCGCCACAACTCTGCATCATATGCATATATAGAGTCCCCCATAAAATATGCACACTATCATGAAAGAATACAAGTCTCAAATGTCCATCATCACTGCATAAATGTCTCATAAAAATACAAAATTAGGCCATGTACCCCAAAAATAGTTGCATCATGGAATATATCACTGCTCTACTAGTCCTCCTATCAGAGGCTAGATCTTTGGATCTTGCATGGGGATATCCTATGGATCATTCTTCCCTCTAGGTACCTATGTAGCCCCCACTATCATCCTAATACATATATGGGTCTACTCAAAAAATTGGGCCCAATACTCCTATGTACTACCTCTATCAATCAACCCTTCCTTTGAATCCCACTAAATGGGCTAAATAGCCCTCCATGTTGCAATAAGCCCTTGCCTATCCAATGGCTTCCCAAACTCTGACTTTCTCTCCCTAGTGATCTGCTGATACCATCTCTCCCTGTTAGGCACCCCATGTGTAAAATCTAATTGGCGAGCCACTCTGTCTGGTCGGTACTACTCAATAATATAGTCTCACCTCCCAGTAAAAAATGTGGGTGTCATCACGTATGACAGTTGTACCTGATCCTCTTCCCAGGGTCCTACCCTCATGTATGGCCTCCAGGTAATGTCATCTATTATGTCATTTATGGCCTTCCTCCAATAGTTTATGTCATCCACATCATGGTATGTCAATGAATCACCCCAGATATAAACCACATGCTGGTCCACTTGTCTGTCTCTCCTTCTTACTGGCCTGAGCATGACAATGTGCTCCCAGCCCTATACCTGGAGTAAGGTGGTAAAACCTATACTCCTATCGTGTCTCGATACACCATGATAAACAATCTGGTGGAGGTTCTTGTATGTTTCTGTAACATCAAGGTTCCCCATGTTATGGGTACACATGTATCAATGATTTGCATGATCACCAAAATCAATACTAATGTCACACTTGTCCCTCCCATGTCGGCCCTCAAAACTAATCCACACAAAAAAATACACTTGCCTCGCTGACACTACATCTAGGTGACGGTCTAGGGCTAGTTTTCAGTATATAATTTTTCTTTATGCCTACTACTAGGTAGTGTCCCCAACAATCACATTGGTCCCCCAGATTGACAGTCAAAAAATTTGATACACATCCTCCAAAGTGATCGTCATCTCCCATGTCAGGAGATGGAATGTTGTCATCTCTGATCACCAATGCTTAGAAAGCACTGTCACCATAGCCATGTATGTGCATCTATGAGGCATTTACGTGAGATACCCAAGCCCAATCCATCTAATCGCACCCATTTGTCAGGTGTGAATCACTCAGCCTCCCATAAAACTATGACATGTCTCTCTCGGGATGTCAGGCGATCCAAGGACCACTACAACTAGACAAGTCGGGTCATGTCACTATTCTTATGTTAAAACATTCCTTTTAGCTTATGAAAACCCTCTCATTTCTTTTGTTCCCCTCTCTCATCCCCTTCTTACACTTCCCATTTTCCCCAGTGCTCTTGTTCTTGCCAATGTTGGATTTCCCCGCATTCCCACACCCTCATTTCTTCCTCATGTTCCCGTTATTGTGGGATCACTTAAACCAAAATCCCTAACCTAACATCATGGGAATGAATTCCTACAACACCACTACCCTACCCTTGGGATCCCTCGTAGGATTGCATTATTTTTTCCCTCCCTCTACCTTTTTTCTCCAGGATCACGATCCCGCAGTAAATTGTTGTGGGATCACAGTCTTGTGAGATATTATTCCCCCCACCAATTTTTTGTGTTACCACAAAAAATCCTAGCCAAGCCAAATTTGTCCATGGATCTATGCATCTTTTGTGGGATCCCAATCCCACTGGACTCAAGGGCGCTTCCACTGACCAAGCACCTACGAGATCACATCCCAAAAATTTAAAACTTGCAAAACAACTTAAATACATATATCATTGATCTAGTTTTTCAAGCCTACCGGTCAGTCCAGTGCTCAGGGTTGTCCTACACTCCTCAAAATATCTTCCTGGTCCCTTGGTCATCCCCTCTCTACCATCGTATCATGCGATATCAGAGCTCAAAATAACAAAGCAATTTTTAAACTCAAATACATGCAATAACCCTTGCCTTCACTATCACACCCTTATATAGCCCCGCCCAGACACCTTTTCTACCCTCAAGCCCCCCAATCATATCGCAACTCCTCCTCGAACCCTAATTCCTTGATCATCTCACAATCTTGTTATTCTGGTACAAATCAATCTTCCAACTCCTCCTTGCACAACCAAACTCTTTCTCAACCACCTATTTCCTCTTTCTCAAGACAAAATAACCTATTTGCACACCACAAATGAGAAGGAGAAGTCAACATAAGCCTTTCAAATCCACATTTTAGGGTTGTCGATGCCTAAATTTTATAAATTATACAAAAAATGCCTTAAACTCCATCTGTGGGCCCAAGTTTGGTGAAGTTCATCCTAAATTTATCATTTTTCAACTGGTTTGCCCAGGTCCGAATGAACTGCTGGGTGGTTTGAACTTGGTTCCTATGGACCGAACCCGGACCACAAACTAGTTTGAACTTGACCTAGTCCAAGGGCCATTAGGGTTGAACTTGACTTATTATCCTTTAACCATTAACTGCATAATTTTCATAATTTTTTAAATTAATTTATCCATTTTCCTCATCCCTTTGTTGTTAACATAACCTTCACAACCTTATCTCTCAAAGCTTAAATACATACATTTACTTATTTAATTCATTCTTGTGCACCTCAATCTAATTAGTTGATTAAAATTAATTAATTAACTAAGTAATCCCTTGCACATTTTCAATTTTTATATTTTTGTTAATAATTAGTATAGAGTATATCTGTAATTAAAATTTTAGTTCTTATTTATTAATGAACATGATTTAACTTTCAATTTTATTGTTATCAATTGCGAGTCAAGAATATATTTATGAACCAAAAAATAGTTTAGGATCATATGTGCAACTTTGATTATGTATTACCAATTTTAAAATTAGTCATGGACACAATATAATTCAACTCCAACTAGTCATTTCCTACCAAATCATAATAAAAATATTCTAGCACATTGTATAATAGGATAATGCCCGAGTCTATTTTAGAGATCTATTAGCATTAGAAACAAAATGTGTTAGCATCTAAAATAATAAGGAAAAAACTTGATAATTCTTATTTTACTTAGAATGTCTACAAGGATGTTACAAATCATTGAGTCAATCAACGTGCCTGATTAAGACAAAAAATGGAAAGTTAGCAACTTCCTCTCACTAGCACAACAAGTTCCAACAATGATTTTAAGGTCACCACCATTTTTTTGATACATAGGCATTAAGATGAATCTTAAGACACAATATAAGGTCCACTAGTGTCCATTTCCTACCATGTCCTGATGTTCTTATTATATTGTGTGTTATCATTTTTTCAAGACCTACTTTGTAGATGGATTATATTATCAATATATGCATCAGATTTTTCTTATGAGATGTCTATGTTTATCATATTTATTAATCCATACTTTAAATTATTAATCATATAATCTTAATTATAGCAATACATTAAAGATTATATTTTAGAATCACGCTTAGCTAATGTGATGTCATTTTAGGATTCATATGCATGTTGATTACAATATTACCTATACATGTTAAATTGATGAGCTAATTATGAATAGTGCTTTGTGTTATTTCATAATTGTGATTGTGTAGATTACAAATGATAAATTTAATTCACTTTAATTAAAAATAATTAATAATTATTTAATGAAGTCCAACATTCATAACCTTATCTCACAAATATTAAATCATATCATTGAAGAGGTAATGGGATCCTCCGCCTCAAGGAAACAAGCTCTTCAAGTTCCTTTCACAAAAAAAGATAGTGAAATTCAGAAGGTTTGGCCAGACATAAGAATCAAATCACCCTCAGGTGCATTGGTAGTTAAAAAATAATAATAAGAAGGGTGAGAGATTGTATGGAAGACCCCCGAAGAAGGTTGGTTTAAGGAAAACTTTAATGGAGAATCGCAGAATAATCCTGAAAGATCTGGGGCAGGCATTATAATTAGAGATTCAAAAGGGGAGACAATGTTAATTGGAGAAATGAGATTGAAGGATGGGACAAATAATGAGGATGAGTGCAAAGTAGAAATTCTTGCAATCAAGCTGACCAGGACCGTGGGTGTAAAAAATCTTCATCTTGAAGGGGATTCTTTGATTATTACACAAGCTATACAAAAACTAACTATCAATGTGTGGCATCTCCAAAATTACATTGAAATAATTAGGGAGGATTTAAAACATTTTGAGGACTTCAAAATAACACATATAAAAAGTGAAGGTAATAAAGATGCAGACAAACTGTCAAAATGGGCCACGTCATTGGTTAAGGTGGAAAATTTATGTTTTGAAGGTTTTGAGTTGGACGATGACGGGATATCACCTTTCCGAAGTGACCTTTAAAGAGAAGGGAAGTGTGACGTAAGACATGCCTTCAAAAGATGAAGGAAATCATTGTCAAGATATGTGAAAAAGGGAAGGAAATTCATTTATACTATTAAAGGAAATAGATTCAGAATGTCTTTAATAATGATTGCAAAATGATGACGATAAATTTGGAAAATGATGCTAAAAATGTGTGAAGAGATAGTTGGATGGTAAGAAGGATAGCATGATGGGATGGGAGTTATGGAAAAAAAGGTGTAACCCTTTTACATAAATAGAAACGAGTTGCTTCAGAATTAATTCAAGTTGGTTTGCGAGGCTAACAGAGGCAAAAAACTGTGGTTTTGAGATGGAGCCAAATTTCACCTTCCAAACCAAGAAACAACATAAAGGTTTGTTTGGCCCAGTGGAGAATATTAGAGTACAGAAGATACTAATTCTCCCCACAAATAAGTTCGTACTATAAGCCCACTCTTTCATAATGACCTTCGTAGATGGAAGTTTCAGGTTGATATAGCGGCCATGGTAATGGTGTGGGAATTAGAACTTGAGGAGTATGAAAATAGTGTAAAGTGGGTCATGATTTCCTTGTTTGAGGAAAATTTAATTGTAGGGATTGAATCCCTTTTGGAATGGTATAACTGAGGGTGGGAATTTAACTACAGTGAAATGTTTGAGGATGAAGTAGAGGGTATTGAAGTGGGAATCACCCCTTTTCTGAACTGGCCAAAAAGGGTTAACAGGGAAGCCTACACCAAGGAGCAGAAGAAAGCATGGCAGAAACTAGTTAAAGCCATTCAAGAGGCTCAGGCAATGAAAAATATGGTGTTACTTCCCATGGTGTTTCCTAGGAAGTGAAGGTCTTTAAGGATTCAAAAAGTGAGGACTGTAAAGAATGAATGAGGGGTAAAGCTCCCAAATTTTGTGAACGATAATGCAGGAAAATGAAATCTTGATATGAAAGGGTATAGGGCCGAACCTGCAATGGTTTTTTGAAAGATAATTCCTGTATGTTGAAGATGTCAAAGTGCAAACCGAAGGGAGGATCGAACAAGTCACTTTTTTGAACGTTTCAACAAACATCAGCGGCTAAAGATGAAAAGGACTAAGGGCACATTTTGAAAGATGGAAAGTTCACAGGCAGCCTCTATGTGAAATTTGTAGCATTGCAATATTGTTAATTAATGTTAATGTGCTATGACTATAATAGCATAGTGATGGAAATAGAGGTTTAGTATAGGATGTTATGACCGATAAAATGTAAGGTGGGGGATAAAATAGTTTGTAAGAAATGAGTCTAGAAATGACTCCATATTATGCAAAATGTAATCATATTTTTGTGAATAAAATATAACCTATTACCGATCAAACAAAAAAATAATAAGGAAAAAACATGATAATTTTTATTTTACTTGGGATGTCTACAAGGATGTTACAAATCATTGAGTCGATCAACGTGCTTGATTAAGACAAAAAATGGAAAGTTAGCAGCTTCCTCTCACTAGCACAACAACTTCTAGCAATGATTTTAAGGTCACCACCATTTTTTTGATACATAGACACTAAGATAAATCTTAAGACACAATATAAGGTCCGCTAGTGTCCATTTCCTACCATGTCCTGATGTTCTTATTATATTGTGTGTTATCATGTTTTCAAGACCTACTTACTAGATGGATTATATTATCAATATATGCATTAGATTTTTCTTATGAGATGTCTATGTTTATCATATTTATTAATCCATACTTTAAATTATTAACCATATAATTTTAAGTATAGCAATACATTAAAGCTTATATTTTAGAACCACGCTTAGCTAATGTGATGTCATTTTAGGATTCATATGCATGCTGATTACAATATTACCTATACATGTTAAATTGATGAACTAATTATGAATAGTGCTTTGTGTTATTTCATAATTGTGATTGTGTAGATTACAAATGATAAATTTAATTCACTTTAACTAAAAATAATTAATATTTATTTAATGAAGTCCAACATTCATAACCTTATCTCATAAAGATTAAATTAATGTATATTATTTATTTAATTAATGAATCCTTTTCCACCTCATTTCAATTAGTTGATTAAAATGAATTGATTAATTAATTAATCTACTGCATATTTTTATATGTGATTAATTTAAGTAATCACATCTAATCCAACTTATCCTTTAAATCCTTCAACGAAATCCTATCCATATATTTATTGGTGGAAATCCTAACCCTCAATCTTAGATAGACATTCTTTCATGTGTGTGAGAAGATACTTGTCAAGACCATCGTCCCATTTGACCCTTTCACATGTCTTTATTCCACTTCCATGTGTGTCTTCACACATATGTGAGATGACACGTGTCATAATCCCTCTTCCTTATGTTTCTTTCTCACACATGCGAGAAGACTCAATCTTAACCATTGGAGTCATTTGTGTTAGAATGAATTTAGAATAACTGAGAGAGGGGGTGAATCAGTTATCCTCAGTTCTAGATGTACCAATTGAAACTTTATAGCACTTTAAACAACTCAGATCTTCTCGGTAGCAATAGCATAAGTCAAAAACATAAATATGTAGTTTACTGTTCAAATGTAATCAACTTGTAGAAACTTAACAGTAAAACCCAACATAAACATTCACACAAGTTGACACCAGTATTTAACGTGGAAACCCAAATTGGGAAAAACCACTAGTAACATGCTACCAAGTTTTCACTCTTCTAAAGTGAGCTCTGCTAGGAGCCAACCCTGTTAAAGGTTACAAAACACATTTCTAAATGTTACATGGTTAAAGGATTTAAACACCCTATCAGGATTGACCTTGTTAGAGGTCTTAAAACATTCCACCTCAATGTCACCTTGCTTAAAGGATTTATACAATGACTATTAGGTCAACCTGGTTAAAGGATTTTGAATGATACAATGGTTAGAAATTAATCAGCAGGTGTGATCTAATACATACAACTTACTTTGCAAATCCAAATCCAATTCAGCTCTTATGCTAATTCACTGAGTGGCCTCCATTCTCATGTCAATCTTCAGATCTGCTTGGAAATTTGTCAAGCAATCACTTTCACAACTCTCTGCTTCTCTGTTTAGTCTTCTTTGCTAGATCATGCCAATCAGTCAATTAACCATGAAATTCTCTTGCATATACTTTTCACATTCATACATTTGAATAACCCTTTGAGGTTATCTTATACCTCTTCATCTAGGTAAAATAAATCTGTGTTGCTTAATCAAGATCGTAGATCTTAGGTTAGGTCAGATCCAACGGATCTTTCCATCATTACATTTAATTTACTTCTCTAAAGTAATCATTAATTAAATCTTGGATCTGTGCATTAATTACGGTTACTCATGCATTTAAATAGTGTGGACCAATCATGCATATCCTTAATTAACTTTACATATCTCAATAAATTCAATTATGTCGGCCAGAGATCTCTATTCTCAATAATTACCAAAATATGATTGCTCAGCCAACACTATGTTCTTCCACTCGGTCATCACTATTTTCCTTGGCAATTTAGTGGTGCTCAGTCGACACTAATAAATTATGCTCAGCATACACTGGTGCTCGGTCAATACAAACTTCACTCGACATATACTGTTTCCAGTAAACTAACATCTTGACTAAGTGTAATGGATAAACAACAGATTACTTTGCCAATGTGCCAACTGATCAAGTACCCTTGTAATTTCTCATAACTCATCCATTTCACTTGGTCTTCTTTTTATCCTTGCCTTCAAATATTTTTCAACAATCAATAGATATGGTACTCAAACAGATAGCAATAGTCTCACCAGTTAAGGTTTAACATCAACGACAAAACAACAATTGTTTACATTGTAGCTTTCCAACAATTTGATGCATACAAAAAATACAAACATGCCCTCAATCCCAAAAATACAACATCATACAAAGTAACTCTTAAAATGCTTTAAAATATTTTAAAATTTGCAAGAATAGTAATTTGTTTCTTACATAGATTCTCTAGACATTACATTCAAACAATGCATAACTGAAATTATATTGATAGATAAAAATCATTAAAAGTCTGGTATAAAATTGATCTACAATAACAACCTTACATAAATTTAATATGAATATTGTTAGAGTAATTATATTTTTACACTTATTAATTAGATCACTTATGTTTAATTAATTAAGTTGTTTATTACTTTGTTTACTTAAGCTTTCTCTTAGGTGTATTATAATTAATATTTATATTAATTATTAATGCCCAACCTAGCTTTTCCCTTTTAGGGTTTCATTCACCTTTATAGGTCAAACTTGTAATTATTTGTCCATTATCTTGGAATATATTTTTCCTCTCATTTTATTGAGATTTTCCAAGCTTTTCTTTTTGTCTCTTTCGGCTTATCTCTTGTAACAGGTCATTTGCATGTAGGTGTTCTTGGCGAACAGTGGATTTGTCTGTCTCAAATCCTACATGGTATCAGAGCCACACTATTGCTACCTGGTCTGGTGTTTTTGAAGCAATGATTCAAGGGAAAAAACCATACCTTTTCTAGGGTTTCTTCTTCAAAATGGAAGAGGCACTTTTGTCTGGAGCACTTTGAGAAAAAATGGATGCCACCATCGCGCTCAAAAGGCTCGGGAGATCAATTTTTCACATAAAGTTTTCCATATTTGTCCATAGTAGCCTCTGGGAAAAAATTTTGCTCTTCGAGGTCGTACGACACATTTTTCAAGGTGAAAAAAATTTTTAAAATACCCATTTTAGGGATTTTTTTGCGTGTAGGTAGGACGCACGGCCAGCGTGCTGCCTGACAGCTACCTTAATTGGCACACCAGCAGCCATTGTAGGTGCTGCACTACCCAACCACCACTATAGCACCATCTAGTTGTGCCACCAGCACTGCGCTCTGCCGCCCATGAGCCACCACAACTAGTGACATCAGCAATCTGACTGCTGACGACATTTTCCAGGTGGATTTTTTGAATTTTTTGGCAGCTTTCATTTTTTTGGCAACCAGATTTTTTTTTCAGCAAGACGACCAAGTGACGTGCATATAGTCATCAAATTTTTTCCCAGGGAGGTGTGACGGTCATTTGATCATCAATTTTTTTCCTCGGATTGGTTTTTTTCCAGAGAGCTCAATTTCAGAGGTGTTTTTTTAACGTAACTTTTGCATACGATATCATTTTTCAGAAAAAAAAATATCATCGAAAAGCTCTTTTCGAGCCAGAGACCATGATGATGGTTTTGTTTGCAAATTAAGGCATTTGATTTCATTATTTGGGTGTTGAAGTAGAGGCTTCAATTTCCTCCCTCTCTGCATCTGGTGTCCAAGTTTTCTTCTTTTTTTGGTGTTTTCTATAGTTATTTCTTTAGTGTATGGGGGATACAATTATACATTGTGGGGTGCATTTTACTTTCTATAATTTACTTCAGAAAGACCCTTCTTCTTCCATCTTCTTCTCTCAATGTCAGACCCTTCTATGACTTGACTGACACCACATAATTATCACACCTAGAAAGAACACATGACCAGGTTTCTTATGTCATGTGGCTTATGGTCATGTCTAGATGAGAACCAACCTATTTTGCAACACTCTTTTGAGGTTCTTTAGCACAAAAATAAAATGGATGAATTCATGGGCTTGATTGCACTGAACATCTCCGACAGTCTCTTGTTTCACCTGGATGGGTTAAACACTCCTCAGGCTATTTGGGGCAAGTTTGAAAATTTGTTTGGCATAGTGAATGTGTTTCAGGCACTACAACTTGATGTAGAGTTGACTTCTTTGACTCCTACCAGCTTTCCCACTATTGAGGACTTCTTGATGAAGTTTAAGTCTTTGTGTTCAGTTTTGTAGGGATGTGGGAGAAATAAGATAGATGATGAGTCTATCTTCCTGATACTCTCAAAGTTGTGAGGATAGTATCAGATGTTTTCTTCCACTTTCTACTCCACCATTGATGCTTTGGGTGCCAAGCACACCATGCCTTCCTTTGAGACCTTCTATGATAGGTTGACATGGGAACATACAAAGATCCAATAGATGGATGCTTATGGCTCTTCAATCCAAGCATTAGTTGCTTAGTCTTCACAGGGGAAACCAAAATAGAAAGCCAAACCAAAGAAAGTTTTAGCAGTTAGTGAGTATTCCTCCAAACCTGCACAAAAAACTGATTCAAAACCTCTAGCTCACCCTTCAAAGGGTAAATCTTCTTCGAAGTCTGCTGAGTCTACCTCCAAGACTAAGAAGAAATCAGTTGAAACCTATAGTTTTTGTGGCAAGGATGGACATCCTGTTTCTAGGTGTTGGAAATGTTTAGATGCTTTAGAGGAAGCCATGCAGGAGCATCACATTTATTCTCCTCAGTCTACATCCTCCCATGCAGGGGAAGGTCATGCTCTTACTACACAAGCAATGACTTCTAGGCCCACCTAAATTTTGGATTCTGTGCCTCTCACTACATGACTCACACTCACCAGTTGGTCACCTCAATTTATCCTTGTTCTACTTCATAGATTATTGTTGAGAACTCATCACATCTTTCAGTTGTGGGTTCTAGTTCTATTGCATTGCTGGGGGTTCTCTTTAAGATGTTCTTATGGTCCCTGACATCTTAATGAATATATTTTCCATCTATCAGATTTACCACTCTGGCTCTAGTAAGACAGTTGAGTTCTCACCACATGATGTGGTTATTCAGGACCTACATGATTTTGATTTGATTATGGTTATTGGGAGTGTTGACTCTACATCCCACCTATATAGATTTGATGGATTTGAGCCTTCTGATGGTACAGGTGTTAAAATAACTAAGAATGGGGGGGTGAATCAGTGGCCTCAAAAATTAATCCTTAAATCAACCCAAAAACTTATTGCTACATTTATAAGCCTCTAGTTATCTTCATTCCTACAAGATGATTGCCTTGAAATATTAATAACAAATAAATACTACTCGGATTACTCTTTCAAACCTTATTCTTACTTTTACTGATTAGCAGTCTTTCTATTTACCAAAATATAGTAAATAACTAGTGTATACCGATCAATCCAGATTTACTTATGTGAAATGCAAAACAATAAAGTAATGAATCATAAACATAGTGACACATGGTTTTTTAATGTGGAAACCCTGTTAAGGGAAAAACCACTGGGACCAGTAACCTAAATTTTCACTCTTCTGAAGTGAGCTCGGTGAAGATCGAACCCTATTAAAGGTTACAAACACACTGTTAGGTGTCACCTTGTTAGAGGATTTAAATGAATAGTTTGTCACTTAGTATTTGGCATCTAATGCTACCATCCTTGATCAAACACTCACTTGTCCTGTCAATAGGTATCAGGCATATCCAATGCTACTTTGTATGATCAAAATTTTTGATACGCCTTGGGATGTATCTCAATTAGAAAATACTTTTAAGTCTTGCTTGATTAAGAGACTTGATGCTTCAATGGTTAAATTGAAACAATAAATTGATCTGTTCACATATACAACTAGAATTGTAAATTTTTAGATCTATTGTAAGTACATTACCTTTCTTATCAATGTTATCAATTCAATACCTTTGCTCCACACTGTTCTGCTCTATGATGTTGTATCACTATTCATTGGTGTCTACAAAATTTAGCTCTTTCCTCAACTTGATTGATTAGGTCTGAATGAATACTTTCTTCTCCTTTAGAATCTCTTTAGCATCTATTCTCTTGTCACTCCCCTAATTCACATTGAATTAGCTTGTCTCTTATATAGACATGATTTCACCATTTCTTGGCTTTCTTGATCTTTGCGTGATCCACAATTCTTTCCAATTTGATTTAAAGAAAAACTCATGTTTTATCTTGTAGAGATCTTCTTGCCAACTGGACAAAACAACTTTAAATCCTTTACTTATCTTTGGCTTTATCTTTTTGATTAAAACAATGATAATTACTAGTTAAGTTTATATTTAGCTCTTGACAGCTAAGTCTTTTGTCATTTTTGAACTCTTTGTTTTGTCATTCAATACTTCAATTAGTTGTTGGTGACAACTAACTGTTCTATCAGTGTGACTTCAGTTGTCTTCATGATCTCCATCCATCGGTATTGTCTATCCATCGGGCAACACTATAATTCTATCCATCGGGTTACACTGTGCTTTTTCTTGTCAGTTAACACTGTGACTTTTCTCGTCAGTAATGTTGTGATTTTTCTCATTGGGTAACACTGTGACTTTTCTCTTTTTGGTTTACTTTATCTGTCGGTGTGCACTCTGTCGATGTATATAGTCACTTTGTGAATACTTAACTTTTATGCATTACTGATAGCATAGCCTTTGATTCATTGGTTCTTTGAAGTCTTTAGCAGTATGTACATGACCATACAGATTATATCAAGTTGACATCAATGACAATACAATACATTAACTGATTTAATATCTTGCATTAACTATATGTGTCTTGGTGATCATCAACTTAACATTTTTAAACATTCAATCAGTTATAGTTCATCAATCTCTCCCTTTGGCATTGATGGAAACACACTAAATTATCACACTATATTATCACTAATACAATATGAAATATAATAGTTGAAGTTCATCCAACTACCAATCTTATGTACTATAACCGATACAAATATCTGGTCCTCGGTAAGCTCATATAGCTTAGATTTGATTCTTGCAGCTCTCTTTCTGTCTTCAATCCCTTTACTGGATAGATGTAGAATCTTTCTTC
>MU225818.1:1103347-1121063 GCA_018584345.1 Thuja plicata | reverse complement strand
TCAAATGTATCCTTGGGCAGTGGCTTGGTGAAGATATCAGCTAATTGTTCCTTTGATTGCACATACTCAAGTATCACCTCCTTTTCTTGAACTTGTTCTCTCAAATAATGATACTTGATAGAAATATACTTTTTCTTAGCATGCATAACTGGATTCTTAGAAATGTTAATTTCACTGGTATTATCACAATAGATAATTACTGGTTCAAGAATTTTCATATTCATACCTTCCAGTAATTGTTTGATCCATGCAATATTTGAGCAGTTTGCAGCAGCAACAACATACTCTGCTTCTGCAATAGACTAAGAGATGCATCCTTGCTTCTTGTTGATCCATGTGACAAGTATGCCACCCATAAAGAATGCTCCTTTGGTTGTACTCTTTCCTTCATCAATGTTTCTAGCCCATTCAGCGTTGGTAAATAGCTTAAGTTCAAATTTGCCTTCTCTCTTATACCATAAGCCATTGTCCTCGATATTCTTCAGATATCTTATGATACTTTTCATAGTAGTCATATGTGATTCTGTGTGATTAGCAGAAAATATTGCAACTATTCCTATTGCATGTGCAATATCTGGTCTAGTTTGTACAATATACATGAGTTTGCCAATCATTGATTTGTACAAAGTCTGATTTACCTCAGGTGACTTGTCCTCCTTTTTTAGCTTACATCCAGTTGCCATCAGTGTTCCAACTGGCTTGGAATCTTCCATCTTGAATATTTTCAGCACTTCCTTGATGTATTTGGGTTGTGTAATAGAAATGCCTTCATCTTGTTGCATGTTCTGTAGACCAAGAAAGAATTTGATCTCTCCAAAAATAGACATCTCAAACTCTTTTCTCATTTCATTTGCAAATTATTTGCATAGCATATCATTGCCTCCAAATATGATGTCATCAACAAATATTTCAGCAATCAAAATGTTAGCATCAGTATCTTCCTTCAAATAAAGATTATTGTTTCACTAGTTCTTACAAATCTAATACTTATGAGATAGGAATGAAGTCTTTCATACCAGGCTCTCGGTGCTTGTTTCGATCCATACAAGGCTTTATGTGGTCTACATACCATGTTCCTCTTGTCTGGATCAACAAACCCTTCTGGTTTCTCAATGTATACCTCTTCCTCAAGTATTCCATTTAGGAATGCAGACTTGACATCCATCTGGTATACCATGAATCCTTTAAATGTAGCATAAGAAAGTAATATTCTCACTCCTTATAGCCTAGAAATGGTTGCAAAGGTTTCTCCATATTCAATCCTTCTTCTTCTACATACCCCTTGCATACTAGTCTTCCTTTGTTTCTAGTGACTTCTCCATTCTCATTCATCTTATTTCTGAATATCCATTTGGTACTATTGAGATTCTTGTCATTTGGTCTCGGTACAAGTGTCCATGTATTTTTTTTCTCAATCTGCTCAATTTCTTCATTCATAGCACTAATCCATTCTTCATTATTAAGTGCAGCATTGACAGACTTTGGCTCAAAATCACAAATTAGACATCTTGTGTTTAGAGACTTACTTCTGGTTCTCATACCAGCCTTCTTGTCTCCTATGATCTGGTTCTATAGATAGTTCCTTCTGACATACTTTGCAAGTACAGGTTCAATTCTTTTTCTATCATCTTGACCATCATTTTGTCCTTCATTTTGATCTTCATCGCTTGGTACATCATCTTGAGCAATATCCTGATTTTTGGTATTTGCAGCCTGATGCTCGGTTGCAATATTCTGTTGCTTGGGAGCTATACAATGTTGTTTGGGTAGAGTGTCAGGTTCTTCATTGTAAACAAACCTGTTGTAGTCCTCTAGTTCTTTTTTTCTTTCCTTTTCATTCTTCTCTGTAAATTCATCTATCTTTACATTTGCACTTTCAACAATTTTGTTAGAGGCTTTATTGAGACATTTATAAGCCTTGCTCTTGGTGGAATACCCTCGAAAGATACCTTCATCACTTTTGGAGTCCATATTTCTATTTCTATCATATTTTAAGATATAACATTGACTACCAAAGATCTTAAAGTAACTTACATTGGGTGTGTAACCATACCATAGCTCATAGCGTGTCTTCTTGGTGTCTTTCTTCAATTGTACTTTGTTTAATGTGTAAATAGTAGTACTGTTAGCTTCCCTCTAGAATATTTGGTTGATCTCTTTCTCTATCATCAGTGTCCTTGCACAGTCAACAATGGATTTGTTCCTTCTTTCAGCAATTCCATTTTGCTATGGTGTTCTTAGTGCAGAGACCTATCTTTTGATTCCATGCTCATTGCAAAAGTTAGTGAATTTATCTAAAATAAATTCCCCTCCTCTATCTGACCTTAAGAATTTCAATTCCTTACCACTTTGTTTTTCTACCATTTCTTTGTACCATTTAAACATCTTGAATGCTTCTGATTTATCTTTTAGAAACATAATTGTCATCATTCTAGAGTAATCATCAACAAAGAGAATAAAATATCTATCACCATAGTAACTCTTTGTCCTCATGGGTCCACATAGATCAGTATGGATTAATTCTAGAATGGCATCAGATGTATGGGTTTTTATTTTGAAACTAGACTTTGTCATCTTACCTTTTTGAAAATTTTTGCACATGATATTTTTTGGCTTTGACATGCTTGATAAGCCTCTTACATTTCTCTTTTTGCTTATCTTTATCATGTTGTCAAAATTTACATGACACAATATTTTATGCAACAACCATATGTCTTCATTTCTATCCATTAAGCAAGTGGTGTCAGTATCATTCAGATAGAATAATTTACCTTTGGTCTATTCACCAGCTCTAATCAATCTTCTTGATTCATTGAAGATCTTTGCCTTCTTATTCTCAAATGCTACTCAGTGACCTAAATTATTCAGATAAGAAACACTCAATAGATTATAATTCAATCCTTTCACCCAATAAGCATTTTCACATTTTATCAGGTTATTCAACATTATAGTTCCTTTTACCTTCAACTGGACAAGGTGTGGCATTACCCATTCTTACTGTACTATCATTATAATACTCAAAAGTATTAAATTTTTCTATGTCACCGGTCATATGGTGAGTGTAGCCACTATCTATAATCCAGATATCATTCTTGCTAGCTTTAGATATGAGTGTAGTTTCTACATACCTTTCATCTTCATTTGAATCATCTTTTACTGCCACAAACACCATCTTGATATCTTCATCAGATTCGATGTCAGTATCTTCATCTTTGCATGTAGCTAGGTAACTGGCCTTCTTTCCTTTGTCATTGTAGTCTCAGGTATCTCTTCTTTCTGATTGTTGGTTGCTTCTGTAATCTCAGTTATCACCTCTGTCAAACTTGTTTTCAAATGATCTGTCATTACTTCTATCATCTTTTCTCTTGTTAGGACATCTTATAGAAAAGTGTCCAATCTCTTTACAATTAAAACATACAAGTGGTAATTTGCCTTTACCTCTCTACATTCTTCTAGCCATAAGTGCTTCAATTTCATCAAGATCTTCTTCTTCACTTTCAATTTCACTAACTTTTCTTATAGTGTGTTTATGACTTGATTTATTTATTCTCAAAGAAGATTTGAATGCAAACTCTATGTTTGGTAAAACACTATTATCAAATTTATTCATCTCAAATGAAATCAGTCTTCTAATCAAACTATCTAGAGTAACATTGTTATTGTCTACTGCTCTCATTTCTTGTATGGAAGATACTCTAATAGCATAAGTAGGCAGTAAGGTTCTTAGAATTTTACTTACCACTATCTCTTTATCTAGTACACCTCCAACTCCTCGGATAGCATTGACTACCTCTTTGATTCTTGTGTTGTACTGTGTGATTTTTTCACCTTCTTTCATTTTGAGATCATCAAACTTTCCTCTAAGGCTTTCTACCTTGGCTCTCAGATCATTTATATCACCACCATGTACAAGCTTCAATTTATCCCACATCTGCTTTGCAATTGTGCATGTTTTGACATCTTCAAATTCAACATCGGAGAGTGAGGAACCAAGCTCTATTATCATACAGTTGTGCTCATGCTTCTCTCTCATTTGTTCAACTGTGATTGCTCCTATGGGAAACACATATTCAGTATCTAAGTGTTGAGTAACATCATTTCCAATACCTGATAAGTGGAGTCTTATCTCACTTTTCCATGAAGAAAATTTGTCTTTGTTCAACTTAAACACATCTCGTCTATTCATCTTGTGATCTTTAGCTTCAGCCATTAAACTCCCTTTCTAAGCACACAAGCTCTGATACCAATTGTTAGAATAACTGAGAGGGGGGTGAATCAATGGCCTCAAAAATTAATCCTTAAATCAACCCAAAAACTTATTACCACATTTATAAGCCTCTAGTTATCTTCATTCCTACAAGATGGTTGCCTTGAAATATTAATAACAAATAACTACTGCTCGGATTACTCTTTCAAACCTTATTCTTACTTTTACCGATTAGTAGTCTTTCTATTTACCAAAATACGGTAAATAACTAGTGTATACTGATCAATGTAGATTTACTTATTTGAAATGCAAAACAATAAAGTAATGACTCATAAACACATTGACACATAGACTTTTAACGTGGAAACCCTATTAAGGGAAAAACTACTGGGAGCGGTAACCCAAATTTTCACTCTTCTGAAGTGAGCTTAGTAAAGAGCCAACCTTTTTAAAGGTTACAAACACATTGTTAGGTGTGACCTTGTTAGAGGATTTAAATGAATAGTTTGTCACTTAGTATCTAGAATCTAATGCTACCATCCTTAATCAAACACTCACTTGGCATGTCAATAGGTATCGGGCATATCCAATGCTAATTTGTATGATCAAACTTTTTGATACTCCTTGGGATGTATCTCAATTAGAAAAGACTTTTAGGTACTACTCAGTTAAGAGATTTGATGCTTCAATGGTTAAATTGAAACAGTAAATTGATTTGTTCACATATACAACTAGAATTGCATATTTTCATATCTACTATAAGTACATTACCTTTTTTATCAATGTTATAAATTTAATACCTTTGCTCCACACTGTTCTTCTCTGTGATGTTGTATCACTGTTTGTCAGTGTATGCAGAATTTATCTCTTTCCTCAGCTTGATTGATCAGGTCTGAATGAAGACTTTCTTCTCCTTCAAAATCTCTTTAGCATCTATTCTCTTGTCACTCCCCTAATTCACATTGGATTAGCTTGTCTCTTATATAGACATGATTTCACCATTTCTTGGCTTTCTTGATCTTGGTGTGATCCATAATTCTTTCCAATTAGATTTAAATTAAAACTCTTGTTTTATCTTGTAGAGATCTTCTTGCCAACTGGACAAAACAACTTTAAATCCTTTACTTATCTCTGGCTTTATCTTGTCGATTAAAACAATGATAATTACTAGTTAAGTCTATATTTAGCTCTTGACAGCTAAGCCTTTTATCATTTCTAAAATATTTGTTCTGTTGGTCAATACTTTAGTTAGTTGTTAGTGACAATTGTCTGTTCCATCAGTGAGACTTCAGTTGTCTTCAGGATCTCTGTCTGTTGGTGTTGTCTATCTATCGGGCAACACTGTAATTTTGTCTATCGGGTTACACTATGCTTTTTCTTCTCGGGTAACATTGTGACTTTTCTCATCAGTAATGCTATGATTTTTCTCATTGGGTAACACTATGACTTTTCTCTTGTTGGTTTACTCCGTCTGTCAGTGTGTACTCCATCGGTGTAAATAGTCACTTTGTGAATACTTAAATTTTATGCATTATTGATAGCATAGCCTTTGATTCATTGGTTCTTCAAATTTTTTAGCAGTATGTACATGACCATATAGATTATATCAAGTTAACATCAATGAAAATACAATAAATTAGCTGATTTAATTGCATTAACTTTTTGTGTCTTGGTGATCATCAACTTAACATTTTTAAACATTCAATCAATTATAGTTCATCAATAGGTTCCTGTCTTATAGCACATGCAGATTTAGTTAGCAGACTTTGGCATGAGAATTTGGGCCATGTCAATTATAGATATCTTTAGAAGATGAGCACACAAGCACTTATTCTTGGGCTTCCTTAGATTTCTTGCACTGACGGTGTTTGTCAGGGTTGTGTTCTTGGAAAACAACATAGGGATCCTTTTCCTTAGGGATGAGTTACTCGTGCTTTGGCACCATTGGAGTTGATTCATAGTGACCTCATGTCATTTCATACTCCTTCTTTTTCTAGTGCCATATATATTCTTACTTTCATTGATGACTTATCTAGGCACACATGGGTTTACTTTCTTAAGTACAAGTCTGATGTCTTTGATTCATTTTGAGTCTTCAAGACATTTGTGGAGAAGCAATCTAGTCTTTCTATTCAGCAAATATGCATAGATAATTGGGGGGAGTATGTGAACCAATATTTTAGGGATTTTTTCTCTAAACATGGTCTACAACATTAGTTTTTAGTTCCCTACACCCCTCAGTATAATGGTGTGGCTGAGAGAGAGAACATAACACTTCAGGAGATGGCTAATTATATGATTTAGTCCAGGTCCATGGATTCATCTTTTTGGGTAGAGGAATTTAATTGTGCCAACTATATTGAGAATTGAATGCCCCATAAGGAAGTTTGACATATGACTCCTGAGGAGGCTTGGTCTCATGTCAAGCTTGATGTATCTTACTTTTGAGTTTTTGGTAGTGAAGCATGGGCATTTATACCTAATGCTCAGAGGAGAGAAATGGAGCAAAAGAGCCAACACCTCATTTTGTTGGCTACTATGAGGATGTTAAGGCATAAAAGTTGTTTGATCCTGATTCTAGAGAGGTCCTATTTCAATGGGATGTCCAGTTTGATGAGAGCCTTCCTACATTATATACCCTACTTCCATAGTCTACTTCACTTACCACTACTCCCTCATCTCTTCCAAATTCCTTTCAGGATGATGAGGATGATGATCTTGGTGATCCCCATTTACCTCCACTATGGGATCCTCCACAGATGCCTAGATGGGCTCGTGTTATAGTTGAGACTGCAGGATCTTTGGTAGGTGACCCTTCCCCTTCCCGTTGCACCCGGTCTCATATTGCGGGTTCTAACCTTCTGAGTCTTATTGTCAAGGTTTTTTCATAGGTTGAGGGTATTTATTACACTAAGAAATTTTCCCTTGTTGCCAAGATAAATTCTATTTTCCTTGTCTTATCTCTCGCAGCTTCTTAGGGATGACCCATTTTTTAAATAGATGTGAAGAGTGCATTCTTGCACATTGATCTTACTAAGGAGATTTACATGGAGTAGCCTCATGGATTTGTGTTGGATTCCTCCTTGGTTTTTCAGACTTCAACATTCTTTGTATGGTCTCAAACAGGCCCCTCAGGCTTGGTATGAGAAGATGGACTCTTTTTTGCTTTCCATAGGATTCACACGCTACCATTTTGATCCTACATTCTACATTCAGCATCTCCAGAATGAGGTTTTGATCCTTGTGCTATATGTTAATGATATTCTCATCACCGGTAGCTCATCTTCTATGATTCAAGGTGTTCAGCGTGCATTGATGGAGTAGTTTGAGATGACTGACCTTAGTTTGTTACACTACTTTCTTGGTTTGTAGATTGTTTAGTCCTCTACTGGGATCTTCATTTACCAACAACAGTATGCTCTTGACATGCTTCAGCAATTTGACATGCTTTCTTGCAAGCCTTCTCCCATACCTTTTCAGTCAGGTGTTACCTTGTCTACCTCTTGAACTTTGCCTTCACTGGATCCTACATTGTATTGGCAGTTGGTTGGTAGTTTGTTGTACCAGAAAAACACACGTCCTAATCTCTCCTTTTCACTTGGTCTTGTCTCTCAGTTTTCACATGAGCCTCATGAGAGTCATTGGCAAGATTCCAAGTGTATTTTGAGATACATTCAGGGCACTATTTTGTATGGCATTCATTATACATCATAGGCTCCTCACATTGTTGGCTTCACTGACTCAAATTGGGCTGGTGATATTGATTATCGGAAGTCTACTTCTGGCTTTTTTTCCTATCTTGGCTCTAGTCCTATCACATGGTTGTGCAAGAAGAACAATGCTAATGCACTTTCATCTACAGAGACTGAATACAAAGCTACAGTGCATTCTAGTCAGGAGATTCTATGGCTTCAACAGTTGATGACTGAGTTTGGTTTTCCTCCTAATCATCCCACTATTCTATGGTGTAATAATCAGGGTGTTATTCACATTTCCTGCAACCTAGTGGAGCATCAACGCACTAAACACATTGAGCTTCATATGCATTTCATCTGTCAGAAGATTCAGGATGGTTTTCTCACTTTGGAGTACATTCCCACGGATACACATGTTGCTGACATCTTCACTAAACCTTTTGCATCTCCGTGCTATCTTCAGTTGCATTCTATGCTTGGGGTGACAGAAGTTGTCCTTAGGAGGTCTTCTTGAGGCTTTCCTTCCTTCATGTTTGTTTTAGCATGTTTGTTCATTCTCTTTTTGGAGAGGGGTTTTTCCCACTAGGTTTTCTCCTTTGTCTCCGGTTTACAGAGATTTCCTTGTATTGGGTAACTAATCAGGCCTTGTTTTCGTGACCCATTTCCTACTTTCATAGTTGTGTTAGGTTAGCATACCTCCTGAGCTTCGCTTAAGGGGGGGTGTTTGAATAATTATATTTTTCACTTATTAATTAGATCACTTTGGTTTAATTAATTAAGTTGTTTATTACTCTGTTTACTTAAGCTTTCTCTTAGGTGCATTATAATTAATATTTATATTAATTATTAATGCGCAACCTAGCTTTTCCCTTTTATATTTTTGTTCACCTTTATAGGTCAAACTTGTAATTATTTTTTCATTATCTTGGAATATATTTTTTCTCTCATTTTCTTGAGATTTTCCAAGCTCTTCTTTTTGTCTCTTTTAGCTTCTCTCATGTAATAGATCATTTGCATGAAGGTGTTCTTAGTGAATTGTGGATTTGTCTGTCTCAAATATTAAAAATATAAATGTGGAACTATCTGAAGTTCTAAGCCAGATGACTTCACAAAAACACCTTCCTTATTTCCTTCTACATATTCAAACCTACAACTCTTTCTTCAACTAGGCTTTCTAGCTTCATCTAATTTCTCATCTTCAACCTACAGCCAGAGACACCGACTCCAAAAAAAATCACTAATTTATAGGATAGAGTGGGCTACAAAATAATTATGATTCAATCATACCATGGGTTAAAACCAACTCCAAAACACCACGTCTACAACCTGTGAATTCAAACTTTTGACAAAAACTATCCACTAAATTGCCAAATCAATAATACATTAAAGCTTTCATAAACCCCGATTTTGGCCTTCCTCAAAATGTTGCACCCAAAATAATTAAATCTCATAAAATCCTTTTAGTAGATGCATTTAATATTGAAATAGAATTTTTCTTACTTTAGTTTTCAATATGCTAAAATGGTAGTTCAACTTGCCTTCCCACTCCTCCCAGATAGAGTCTAAAATAAATAAATTTTGAAAGCACCATATGGGAACCTAGACTAAATCCCTAAGACAAAAAAATTTAAATTGTCAAACATTAAAATTTCCTCCTACATTATCTCCCACATCAAAATTTAACATTTATAAGAGACCAATTATTGAAAATAATTGTTTGGCCTAATATTACAATGTATTTTCCAACAACAAAAATTACCATACCTTAGCGAATTAAAATTTATCACTCTCATATGGCCTAGGTAGGGTTTGAAAGTGTGAAACATATGGAAATGGTGAACTTTACGAACTTTTTAAAGGCTCATTTTGGTATTATTGTGAATTTAGCTAGGAAACCATGTGTTCCAAGGAAATACAATTTTGTCCCCTGAAACCCTAACTTCTCAAAAAAAAAAGGGTTTAACAATTCCAATGGGTCGATCAGGTGTTATAATTGCTTCGAAGCTCTAGCTTTCCTCTCAGACAATTTTCTTGGAACAAACAAATCTGCAAACTTAAACACTCAAAGTGAAAAGGGCATATTATCTTCCTGCAATGAATCCAATCATAAGACCATATAGGCCTCCACCTATGCAAAATAAAGAGGCGTTGGTCTCACATCCATATAATGGGAGGCCTTTGACTACGTCTTCTGGGCTCCAAAAACATTTTGATGGTGAAGATGACTGGGTTACAGCCTGTAACCATAGATTGAAGGATACCACATTGAAAAAGATGGATAAATTATGGGTAATACCTATGACCAACTAAAATCATGCAATAGCGACATTGGCAAATAGGGTTCCATTAGGAAACCCTAGGCTAGACTCAATCTTGACAGTTAGGACATGTAATTGACCCATCAGATCCCATAGTTTCTTTGAACCCAAATCAAAGGTTTCAGGGAAGCAAAGCACAACAAGCCAGCACATGAAAATATTGTATCCCATAAAGGGCTTGGTATGAGAAATCATAGAGTTGGGGTTTCTAGCAATAATGTAAAGGTCAATCGAATGCAAAAACCCTCAGAGTTATTGACCAAGGATAATCCATAGATTTTTTCTCAAAACCACAGAAATCCTATCATTTTTCCATCTGGAAAATTAGGGAATGAGAAATTCCCTAACCCTAAGATGCATCATGATGTCATGATTGTTAGCAATGATTAATCTAATAGTCGATGGGATTATTGCAAGAATCATGGGGTTTATGATATCTAGGGTGTTCACGATGTTTCTTATTTTGATTTCTCCAGATGGTTTCTTAAGTCCTTCAAGAAATAGGTAAGTATTACTGCCCTTAATGATAATTTCTTCTTCATTGATTGTAAAGATATTTCATTAAAAGATAGATTTTAAAAGGGTCAACATTATTTTGTAAGGGTTTTTCTATTAAGTTTTTAAACTAGTCCCCCAATTTCGATCCATCCATGGTTAAATTCTCAATAGTTTTTAGATGGATAAATATTCCCTTATACCCTATAGAATTGATGCAGAGTAATATTCTTGCAAAAATAGGTGATATTTTGGGAGGTTTCGAAGGGTTAGAGAAAAATTTAATGGCTTCCAATAATGTGAAAATTCCAGTTGATTATTGTACTTATAGGGTATTAAAGTTAATTAAAATCATCACAAATAATTTGATCTATACTCTAAAACCTGGATTTTTCTCGGGCAAAATGAATCATAGAATCATTTTTAGGAATCCTAGTGTTGGAAATAATGGGAAGTATGTACTGAGAGGGGAGGGGTGATTCAGTACCTCTAAAACTTTTAGTCAATTAACCTTTAACCTTTAGTAATCAAATTGCATTACCAACCATTTGTTCTATCCTATCTTTGTGTAAGTTATATCAATTCATAAACACCATAAGAATATAAACATTCATAGAAACATTCATGAAATGTAATGACACATGACACAAGATTTGGTAATGCAAAAAACCCCTGTTAGAAGGTAAAAACTGCGGTGGGGATGACACCCACAAAACTTCACTATCTGTAGATTAGAAAGGGTTGGTTTAGGCTAAAAATTTGATCACTTCTGATGATCTACCCTGTTAGGAGTATTATGTGGAGAGTGGTTAAGGTATACTCTGTTAAGAGCTTTACCAACACTATTTAGTGTGCACTTAGTTAAGATATTTACAAAGGGTTGTTAAATCTGCCTTTCTTGAAAGGATTTCTTCTATTTGCTACACTTGTTAGATTGTAGACAAAAATATTTAGTGACCTAAGTGTATGCAATCTACAATTTCTAATTAAAGATACATTAAAATCACAAGTACAATGTATTACCTAATGTGATTGATTAATAACTCTATTGCTCAGTAGCCTTGATTCTTGGTTCTTGATAACCTATTTTATCTTTTGTTGTTCTTCTTCTTGAAAATCTTAGTTTGATCCATAGATGTTCTCCTTGTCTAATATCATCCTCACATTCATTTAAAAAGAATGATTACACATCTATTTATACAATAGATTGACCTAATTAAGTTTCACGTATTACAAAGATAACTCTATGATCAAAGGTTTACAACTTGACCTTGATCTCCTAGTTTGCATGTTTTCAATCAGTTAGACTGATTAAAAAAATTACAATTACATTGCTTGTCCCTCAAGAAATGGTTTTAAATCAAATAAAAATGCTAAATATAAAACACAAGTATTTTATCTGACATGGAAGTTAGATCCACATTTCTCGGGTTATAACTAACTTTTGGTGACTGATACTTAGGTTGCTCTATTGTCTGTCTATCGATGTTCCTTCTGTGAACTGTCTGTCAGGTTCCCTTACTCTGTCGAGTTCCTCTATTTTATGCTCTATCAGTTTACACTTTATCATTTTCAGGTTGCACTTGTAAACTATGTCATTGGTTTACACAATGATCTATTTTGTCAGGTTTCTCTATACTTAACACTTTCGGTGACCTTTGTTATATGTACTTTCAGTTTGTATTGAAATCCTTTCTTTCAGTGTAGGTGTTACCAACGGCTCAAAAACTATTTTCCCTTTGCATACTAATGGAAAAATGTGTCATCAATCTTCCCCTTTGACATTAGTATCAAAAAATGATATGTGCAAAATACTAAACTATGTAGTATGTACACCATGTGTTTACCTTGTCATTTATGACTCCCCTATGTATATGCCAATATAGTATATGTATATACATGTAAACTTTCCTTTATACCATACTCCCTTTTCACCTTATCTTCATATCATTTTCCCATGTACATCATTTTCCCTTTCATTTCATATAATTCTCCCTTTACTATTGTACATATCATTTTCCCCCTTTTTTGATAGTAAGGGAAAAGGTGTATACTTACAACTTATCAAAAATATGGGAATGAGAATTCTTCATGTCTTCCATCAGTTTCTCCCATTTCTCCTTTAGGTTTTCAAGAGCCATTTTCTCTAGTGTGATTCAGGCATGCATATCATTGATGTTTTCTGCTACAAACATCTCTAGGGTGGAAATCAATTATCTTGCCAAATTCATGTGTTGTAGAAGTGTAAGATTTGGTAGCATTAGAGCCTGTAGCTCGGTAACCTCATCTCTAAACTTGATTTTTGCCTCTAGAATTTCCTGTCTTAACCTTTTGGATTCCATAATCTTTTTCAAATGCATATTGATTGCATTTTCATTTGTTGTTAGACTTTGTGCACTTGCATTTAGATCAGAATCTATTTGTGCAATCTTATCACTATTTTCCTTAGTGAATTTCTTTAAAGTGCACAAATTTTGTATTAAGGCAATAGCTTTCAAAATTATTGGATCTAAGTTCTGAGACCTTTACCTTGTCCTCTTCCACTTCTTGGATGATCTTTTCTGTCAATTTGTATTGATATTTTTGTTCTACTCATTCTTCAATTGCTTTTTCTACATCCACATTCTGAGACGTGATGGCCTTGATTAGAGCAAGTTGATCAAGGATGGGGGAATCTTGATCAACATCTATGTCAGGCACTATTTTTGTCAATATATCCCTTATTGTTTCTAACACTAGGGATTCTTAGTGCTCCTTCCTTAGATTTTCTTGTATAGCTTTCCTTTGACATATTTCCCCATACTCTTCGAGAGATTCAAAATCTAATGTAGAAGGATCACACTTCGGTGTCTCAATGATTTCATCGGGTGTTACCTACAACTTGGTCTTCTTGGTCTTCTTCTTCTTCTTGGATGGTGAGTGGGAAGCACTTGAATGTAGAACCAAAGTAAGATCCTTTTCTTGGTCAGATGTAATAGATGAAGGCTTTTGTGGTGTTGTGTATTTTTCCTGCTACTCGGGGTTTGCCTGTCGGTTGTGTGTGGACATCTCCACATCAACCTTCAGTGTATCTGTAGAATCTCCTTTGGTATCCTTAGGATTATCTTCATTTTTCTTCTCTTCTTCACCTTTTTCTTTGTGCCCTTCATCGGTTTCTTTTTGTGCTTTGTCTATGCCACTTTTTTCATTAGTTGTATCTTTCTGCTCATCATTACCCTTATCCTCAAGTATGCTTGCATCCTTGTGCTCGGGTGACTTCTCCTTTTGTGAGATAATATTGATAGCCTATATCAATAGTAGAATATGGCCCAGTATATTCACCTATGCATAATTTTTATTTGTGTCATGTTTGTCGGTTTGGTCTAGGACAATAGTGACATCTTCATCTTTCTTTACCTCATCTACAGGATCTTCTCTGATAATATTGATGATAGTATTATCTGGGAATGTTTCATCTACAGTGTCCATATCCTTGTTTTCTACTATGTTCAATGCTTCTTCATTGACATCCTCACCATAATTTATAATGTTGTTCTCTAGGTTCGGTTTAGCTTGATCTTATTTATTGTGTACATGCTCGGGGCTTGAGTCTTCCTTGGGTGGGTCAAGTATTTTTCTCCATTCATCCACACTTTCTTTTTCAAGATCAATTAATTTGCCCTGCAACACTTTGTAAGCTCTTAATTTTGGTGAGAACCTCTTTGAATGTAGCTTCATCATTTCTTCAATCTCCTCCATTTTGGACTCAGGAGGCATAAAAAAAACTAGGGCTCTTTCCCTTTTCTATTTCTCAAAATGTAATGCAAATGTCCACCTTGCTGAAATTTTGTCCATAAGCTCTTGTGGTATTTTATCTTCAAATTTTATTGGTATATATTTGAATATACACATTATTGTGATAATTTCCTCCTCTATCTTGTTCTGATCCTTGAGATCTAGAGTTAACCATTTTATAATCTTGGGGTCATTTATTATACCTCTCTTGATGGTAGATTCAATACCTCATCAATTGTGGTAGGGAACTTATTCTTAGTAGTTTGCTTATCTTTTTCTATGTCTTCCTTAGTTTGGAATGAACTTTCTTATTTTCATCGGGGCCCTTTTCCCGGTTGGAGGTTTCCTTTTGTATGTTCTCACTTGTCCTTTCTTGATAGGTGGTGAGTATACCTTAGAAGTTTGACTCCTTTTCCTCTATGCAATAGTTGTTCTAGGTTTCTTCGGGGGTGGTGCATTGGACTCTATGGATTCTAAGTCACTCACCTTCTTGTTAGAATAGTCCCAAAGGATAACTAAGAGGGGGGGTGAATCAGTTATCAGTAACTTTACTTCTTTTTACTTCTTTAACTCTAGAATACAATAAAGTAAATACACATTCAGATAACATAGTACACAACACACAATTTGATTATAGGGAAACCAAATGGTAAAAACCCCAGTGGGAATTAGCACCCACAATGAACTATACTTGTTTATATTAATCCATGTTAAAAGATATTTCAACCCTATTAGGAGTTGTACTTTACAATGCAATAAGTATAGTGACCTGGTTAAGGGTCAGACCCTGTTAGGAGTCTTTTAGAAATAACCTTGTTAGGGGTGGTGGACTCACTGTCCAAAAGCTCACTGCTTCAATGGTGAAGGCTACAAACTTCTGTATAATATATGTGTACTATATCTGATGATGAATTGTAGAGTAGACCTGCTATCTTGATCAGTTCTAGTGTATTTTAATCTTTCACTTCTTCTTCACATAGACTTTTGATGAATGAACCACACCTGATATTCTACTTTGTACATCTTTTGTCTCTTTTCGTATCATTCACACTTAGCGTATCACAAATGACTTTCTATAAGTATCTTCCTCAAAGTATGAGATCATGGGACTTGTCAGAAAAATCTTCATAACATCCTTGTCATCTCTACTAAGCACGCAAGTAATATTAAGTCCACGAAACACAAATTGAATAGATGCATCGCTTCACTAAGTCAGCTTCACCAAATTATCTCTAACTTTACAATATTCTTGAAACACATTAGGTGCCTTTAGATAAATATCATCAACTCATAACTAATCATGAATATACACATGCATATCTTGAATATAGGCACAACTCAAGAAACATGTTACATACATCCGCTCTGAATAGATACTCTTCTAGAACTGTAACTGCCAATAACAGAATTACACAACTTGACTCAAACATCATATCTAGATCTGCTTGTATGAACATAACATAAAACATGTCTACAACATGTATCTAACCACGCAAGGCTTGATATCATCATTCTGATAAGTACATACAGAATCACTACTATGTATTATATGTTGTCATCAATGACAAACACACAATCAATCAACTGCACAGAAACAAATCTCCAACAATCTCCCCCTTTGACATTGATGGCAACATTTGATATTAAAAACATCCTCTGTTCATGGTGTCCTCTTTCTTTTACAATATTCTCAATATCCTCATCAAAGATTCCTCTACACTGCTTCAGTTATCCTAACTATTTTTATACTCCCCCAGAGTATATGCTCCCCCTTACTATATACTCCCCCTTTGACATCAATGAAAAAGGGTGCCATAAGAAATTAGGCACAGGTACTACTCCAAAAGTAGAGTAGTCAACCATTCATCAGTCACTAAGGACTGATTTTCTTGCTGCTTTAACTAATCAGACTCAGGAGAGGGAATTACTCCCAACTTCTCTCTGAGATACTCAAAAGTATCCTTTAATAAAGGCTGTGTGAAAATATCTTCCAACTATTCTTTGGTGCTCACATAGACCAATTTCACTTCTTTGTTTGCAACCTTTTCTCTTAGAAAGTGGTACTTGATCTCTATGTGTTTTGTCTTTGCATGCATCACAGGGTTCTTAGATGTGTTAATAGTGCTAGTGTTATCATAGTGAATAAAAATAGGATAATCAACCTGAATACCAATGTCTTTAACCATTTGCTTGATCTAAACCATGGTTGAGCAATTTAGTGCTGCTGCAACATATTCAGCTTTTTTTGTTGACTGGGAAATACAATTCTGCTTCTTGCGTATCTAAGAAACCAACCTGTCTCCAAGAAATACTACTCCTCCTGAAGTACTCTTCCTATCATCAATACAACTTGCCCAGTCCACATTTTTATACACATGAAGTTGTACATTCTCTGATTTAGGATACCATAAACCATAGTCTATAGTTCCTTTTAGATATCTGAATATCCTCTTAATTTCCATTAGGTGATTCTTCTTGGGTTCAGCTGTAAATATTCCAACAATGCCAACTACATTAGATATGTTAGGTCTAGATTGAGTTAGATAAATGAGTTTTCCAATCATAGATTTGTACAATGTTTTATCAACTATTGTGGAATCATCATCTTTTGAAATCTTGCTTCCTGTTATCATAGGGGTGCATATTGGCTTACAGTCTTACATTTTAAAGGTCTTCAATATTTCCTTCACATACTTTGACTGATTAATGAATATACCTTTATCTGTCTTCTTTACATTCAGTCCCAAAAAGTATTTTATAGTACCAATCATGCTCATTTCAAATTCATTCTGCATTTTTTTTGCAAATGTTGTACTAAGCTTGTCATTACCTCCAAAGATAATGTCATCAACAAATATGGCAACTAGTAGTAATCCATCAGGTGTCTCTCTTGTGAATAGGTTACAATCTGCTGCTCCTTTCTTGTATCCAATATTGGTAAGATAACTATCAAGTCTCTCATACCAAGCTCTTGGGGCATGTTTAAGACCATAGAGTTCTTTCTTCAATTTGCATACCATGTCTAGTTTATCTGAAAGATTAAATCCTTTAGGCTATTCTATGTAGACTTCTTCCTTCAAGTCTCCATTCAAAAAAGCTAACTTTACATCCATTTGATAAACTTTAAAGTCTTTGAATGTTGCATAGGCCAAGAACAATTTAATGGCTTCCAGTCTGCTCATAGGGGAAAATGTATCAGTGTAGTCTATTCCTTCTCTCTGTGCATA
>MU225818.1:1085352-1100445 GCA_018584345.1 Thuja plicata | reverse complement strand
TCAGTTATCAATAACTTTACTTCTTTTTACTTCTTTAACTCTAGAATACAATAAAGTAAATACACATTCAGATAACACAGTACACAACACACAATTTGATTACAGGGAAACCAAATGGTAAAAACCCCAGTGGGAATTATCACCCACAATGAACTATACTTGTTTATAGTAATCCCTGTTAGAAGATATTTCAACCCTGTTAGGAGTTGTAATTTACAATGCAATAAGTATAGTGACCTAGTTAAGGGTCGAACTTTTTTAGGAGTCTTTTACAAATAACCCTGTTAGGGGTGGTGGACTCACTTTCCAAAAGCTCACTCCTTCAATGGTGAAGGCTACAATATTCTATATAATAGATATGCACTATATCTAATGATGAACTATAGAGTAGACCTGATGTCTTCATTAGTTCCAGTGTATTGTAATCTTTCACTTCTTCACATAGACTCTTGACAAATGAACCACATCTGATAATTTGCTCTGTACATCTTTTGTCTCTTTTCGTATCATTCACACCTAGTGCATCACAAATGACTTTCTATAAGTATCTTCCTCAAAGTATGAGATCATAGGACCTATAATAAAAATCTTCATAACATCCTTGTCGGCTCTACTAAGCACGCAAGCAATATTAAGTCCATGCAACACAAACTGAATAGACGCGTTGCTTCACTAAGTTGGCTTCACCAAATTATCTCTAACTTTGCAATATTATTGAAACATGTTAGGCGCCTTTAGATAACTATCAAAAAATCATAACTAATCATGAATATACACACGCATATCCTAAAGATAGGCACAACTCAAGAAACATGTTACATACGTCGGCTCTGAACAAATACTCTTCCAGAATTGTGACTGCCAATAACAGAATTACACAACTTGAGTCAAACATCATATCTGGATCTTCCTGTATGAAAATAACATAATAAACATGTCTACAACATGTATCTAACCATGCAAGGCTTGATATCATCATTTTGATAAGCACATACAAAATCACTACTGTGTATTATATGTTGTCATCAATGACAAACATACAATCAATCAACTATACAGAAACAAATCTCCAACACTTCTCAGCTTCATTGATGGGTGAGTGACCCTCAATTTCTTCTATCTTTTCTATTTCACTAATAGGTGACTATCCCTCAGTTTCTTCTTCATTTACCAATAACTTTTTCTCTAGTGTCTTAACCATTTTCCCTTTATTTATGTCTATCTTCTTTACTATTAGGCCTATCTTTATTCTTGTCTTGGCCTCTTCATAGGTTCCAAACCTAGGTATTTTCTTATCCAATGGTTCATTTAAAAATGCCTCAATACCATTTGTGGCTTGATCTATGTTGATTTCATATTCAAGTGGAGCTACCATGCTTTCCTCCGTACAGTCAGTTTGACAAAAGTGTTATCGGTGTCCACCATAAAATAAATTTCATTCTTATACTTTTCTACCAATTGTTCTAGTATTCTCATTCATTTCTACATTCTATCTTTAAATCCAAAAAAGTATTCATCCATAACTAATTCAAAATTATCTCCTAGTGATTTGATGAACTCACTAATATGTATGGTTACTAGTCAGGTAGTGTCCCATTTGACATTGCTGATAGATGGAAAGAAGTCTTGGAAATAGAAAAATATGCACATTAAAAGTGATCCAAACTAACATGAGTTAGACTTTGCAATCCTGGTTGTCCTCATGTTCTCATCTAATTTCCTTAGTAGAATTTCTCATAGATCTAGTTTGAGGCCTTTCTTGACAATCTTGTGTGTTGTATCCACTGCTCTGGATGTAATACTATTCATACTGCTAGCTTGAAAGATTTTGTATCCTAAGACACATGCTCCAAATTTCATTTCATCATTGGTGATGGTAGATACCTTTAATCCTCTTCCATCCCATGTTGCTCCTGTGGTCTTTTCAATGTCAGGGCAAGGAGGGTTCCTTAGTGCCTTTTTTCATCGGTTATGTGATAACTGGTAACATGTATAACATCCTTGGTTATCGGTTTTGGCTTATCCAACCACATCTATCAGTCATGCACTCTTCTTAGCACTAACCAAATCCACTCAATTTTGAATTCCTTTGGGAATAATAGGGCATTTGTGAGCCCTTTTACTTCAATGTGTTTATGCTCTTCCTTGATTGTTCCATCATCTTTGCAAAGCTTCTTGTAAGCTTTCTCATCCTTAAGATCTCTTATTTCTGTGATCTTGCAATGTATATAGGATCAAACATCCTCAATCAATAAAACCCTAGGTGGAATTCTGGAGAATGATCCAGAGTCACCGGGTTGCAAGGAAACCTATGGACATATCTTGTAATGAGGTTCCTCACATGTATTGTTTTTAATCAATTTAACCTTATTCTCCTTTGCATCCTTCATCTTAGAGGTTTGTGAAGTAGTTGTCATCGTTTCAGCAATTAGGGATTTTTCCCATAAATGAAAATAGAGTTCTCGGTGATTTTTGTTACTTACTTCAACCTTTTGTGACTGTTGGGAATCTTTCTAAGTGTTGTGAACAGGGTTGAAGCCACTCTGCAATATGGTCACACTAGCTTCATGCTCTGGTTTCTCTCTACTTCTTCATTCAAGTAACTTTGTGAATAATGAGTTGTTTTGTCGACTATTTATAGACTTTTTTCCCTAAGTCATGTCATAAATTCTCATCCACTTCTTGGTGTTTGAAGACAGAGTCATCGAGTAGCACACACACTTCATTTTGGGTGAGAACATAATGCTTGGGCCAAATGTCAACTCATTTGATTATTTACCGACGGATCTTGGTATATGGCAAAGACAATATTATCTTTTTACATGATTACTGATGGATCTCAGTTTGCACTAGTAACTTAGCTTTTATATGTTAACCGATGATTCTCGATAAGTATAGATAACTTAGCTTTGTATGTACACCGATGCTTTTCGGTATGTATTGATCAATGAGATTGAATTCACAAATTAATAACAAGTAATACCATAGTGCATCTTTAATCATTCTATTTTGGCATTTCATCAATGTATAATAGAACTGATGCAAAATATAACTTGGTACAATGCAGTTCCATACTTACTTGTTCTGCTTAGGTGGGGGTGGTGATGTCACCAGATCCATTGGATAAGGTGTCACCAATTGCATTGCTCGGTCTAGCTTCATCATTGTTTGTAGCTTTCCTCCACATTTTGTTTCTCATCATCCTGATGTCTTCAATGGTATTTCCATTGATAAATGTGCTTGTATCTATCATTCAGTCTCTGCAGTCCTTTATTAGATGACCGGCCCTATGACACTGTAAGCATGCCATTTTGGGGTTAGTCTAGGTTCTAGACTTTCTTATCCATTTTCTCATGCAGTTTGTAGCTATGTGACCAAATCTTCCACATGTTGTGTAGTTTTCCCATGTTTTGTAATCCCAAACATATGAGTTACCAACTCTTTTTGATTGATAAGCATTTTCTTGATCTTTAGGCTTCCATGTTTGCTTTCTCTTCTTCCTACATTCAAGAGATGTGTGCCCATGCATTTTGCAAGTAGGAAAATATTTTTCCATGTAGGTTTCCTTCTTTATTTGTTTCACCTCAGATTTACATTCATATGCTTTATGTCCTTTCTTGTTACATAACAATTTCCTATGAATTAAGGTGTGGAGTTAGGAATACCTTTCATTTTGCTCCTGCATACATTTGATGTGTGGCTTGGTTTTCCACAGTGATTGCATGATTTCCTTCTTGGTCTTGGATTTGTGTATACATTCTTTGGATTAGATTGGTATGGTGATTCTCCATTCTCGGTATACCCTAGTCCTGTATTTTTGTTGACTCTTCTTTGTCCATCCAAAAAATCATCCATCCTTTTTGTACTTTCTTTAGCTCTCTTGATCATGTCATTGTGGTGTTGCTGAATTCTTACTTCATGCTTCAATTTTTCATTTTATTCTCTTAGCTTACCAATAGCTTGTATTCTTTCAATGAGTTCTATATTCATTTGGTTTGCTTCTTGACTCATAAGAATAATATGATTGGTGATCTCATGATGATGTTCAGTAAGTCTTTATATTTCTGACTCTTTCTCTTGTAACTTTTCAGTGATCTTCCTCATGTCATCAATAGCTAGTGTTCTTTCTTGCCTAGCTTGTCTAGCATTTTTCATGACATCAATCATTCTTACCATCTATGTCTCTTGACTGACTTGCAGTATCTTGACTTGCTCTGTCAGATGATGATTTCTTTCATTCAGACTTGTGTTGCTACCTTCAGATGTGTCTGATGCCTTGCTAGATGTAGATCTTGATTATTCAAATAAATCTGGTATCTCTTCCTCATGATAGTTTGTTTCATTGTTCTGAGTTGCCATGACTTTTATTTCATCAAGTAGCTCTCTCATCTTGATTCTTGCTTCTTTGTACTACTCATAGAAGATCTGTATTTCTAGCTTCTGATTCTCAATATTCTTATCAAGCTTGTACTTCTCCATTGTATGATCTTTTCTCTCAAGTCTTTTCAAATTTTCCAAATAAGAGATCTAGCTCTAATGCCAATTGTTGGAAATAACGGGAAGTATGTACTGAGAGGGGAGGGGTGGATCAGTACCTCTAAAAATTCTAGTCAATTAACCTTTAACCTTTAGTAATCAAACTGCATTACCAGCCATCTGTTCTATCCTATCTTTGTGTAAGTTATATCAATTCATAAACTTTATAAGCACGTAAAAATTCATATAAATATTCATGAAATGTAATGACACATGAGACAAGATTTGGTAAAGCAGAAAACCCTTGTTAGAAGGTAAAAACTATGGTGGGGATGACACCCACAAAACTTCACTATCTATGAATTAGAAGGGGCCAGTTAAGGCTTACAATTTGATCACTTATGATGATCTACCCTATTATGATTATTATATGGAGAGTAGTTAAGGTCTACTTTGTTAAGAGATTTAGCAACACTATTTAGTGTGCACTTGGTTAAGAGATTTACAAAGGATTGTTAAATCCACCTTTCTTGAAAGGATGTCTTCTATTTGCTACACTTGTTAGAATGTAGACAAAAATATTCAGTGACTTGAGTGTATGAAATCTACAATTGATGATTACATATCCATTAAAATCACATGTACAATGTATCACCTAATGTGATTGATTAATACCTATGTTGCTCGGTAGCCTTGATTCTTGGTTCTTGATAACCTATTTCATCTTTTGTTGTTCTTTTTCTTGAAACTCTTAGTCTGATCCATAGATATACTCCTTGGCTACTATCATCCTCACATCCATTTGAAAATAATGATTACACATCTATTTATATAATAGATTGACCTAATTAATTTTCACATATTACAAAGATAACTCTATGATCAAAGGTTTTCAACTTGACCTTGATCTCATAGTTTGCATGTTTTCAATCAGTTAGACTGATTAAAACAATTACAATTACATTGTGTGTCCCTCAAGAAATGGTTTTAAATCAAATAAAAATGATAAATATAAAACACAAGTGTTTTATCTGACGTGGAAGTCAGATCCACATTTCTCAGGTTATAATTGACTTTCGGTGACTTATGCTTGGGTTTCTCTATTGTCTTTTTGTCGGTGTTCCTTCTGTGAATTGTTTGTCGGGTTCCCTTACTCTTTTGGGTTGCTCTATTTTCTGCTTTGTCGGTTTACACTTTACCATTTTTGGGTTGCGCTTGTAAATTGTGTCATCGGTTTACACAATGATCTATTTTTTCAGGTTTCTCTATACTTAACACTTTCGGTGACCTTTGTTATTTGTACTTTTGGTTTGTACTGAAAGCATATATTTCAGTGTAGGTGTTACCGATGGTTCAAAAACTATTTTCCCTTTGCATACTAATGGAAAAATGTTTCATCATCCTAGAGCCACATCTAAATATTATGAAACAAATGACATGAATCTGGCTTCTATCCAGTCTGAGGTAAAAAATAATTTAATCATCAAACTAAATATAGATAATGGAGAATTCACTATTCAACACCTAGCTGACAATAGTAACATCCCCGCTTCTCACCCTACAACACAAATCAAAGAGGGTGAAACTGTGGAAACTAAGGAGGATATAATTAACTCTAATTGAAACAATGAGGAACTTAATAACAAACTAAGTAATCATATCAATCCACACTCTGAGCTCCCAAATCCAGTAGCAAATATAGACTATACCCATGGCTCCATGCCCCTAATAGATCTCAATTTCATGGAAACAAAACCCCAGACATCCAAGATAGATTGACCTACTATTGGACTAATTAACAAATCATTGATGGACATAGATCTTCCCATCCCCCCTCTAACCCCTCCTAAAATTTATTTGGAAGATAAGGATAAAAACTATGAACAAAATGATAATATACAATCTAACAAACAACAACAAGAAGCACTAGTTAAAAGAATGGAATCAAAAATGATAATTCTAAGTGAATTACGTGGTAATATTATGAATTTTCATGATGAAGCTAGAAATGAATTAGTAACCTGGTATGAAATTCAAGATAAAATATATTCAAACAACTTGAATATTGGTCAGGAAAATGTTAATACTATAACCCTACCTGAATTCAAAAACCAAAAAATGTCTCATGAAAGTTCCGATGATAAATCTCCCATTAAATAATCTCAAATTCTCCCTGAAATGGAAGTAATATATGATATGATGGGAATTAACCAAATCTTTGAGTAAAACAGAATAAGAATTAAAAATTTAGACCAGCAAAACAATGCAAGCAATGAATCTATTTAGAATTTATTAAATGAAGACAATGAAGAAAGTGCACTAGATGAGAATAATAATGTTGATGAAAATACAATTAGCAATGCCCAAAAGAATACTAAGCTTGGGATTTCCACCACAATGAAAGGGATTGAGACTCCTAATTGTGGTAAAACCATGAAAAAAGGTGTAGAAAATCCATTACTGAGCTCAGAATGAAAGATGGTGAAGCGGATAATCAGGCTAAGCTACTCATATCCTTTTATGCAGGGAAGGGGAAGTACCTTCCCATGGCCCAATGAAGGTCACTACATAGAATTTTAGGGGCTTAAATTCTCCTAAAAAATAACGTTTACTAAAGTGTTGTCTCAACTCATTTAAATCTGAAATAATACTTCTCCAAGAGACCAAACTCAGTAAGGAGGAGAATGCTAAGTTAGAAAGGAAACTCAGAATTTGGAAGATGGATAGAGTTAATGTAGAAACTGCCTTGGGAGGATTTCTCATCCTATAGGACCCAAGGAAATTCAAGTATGAGGAAGAAATTTCTAACCCAATTTGGATGGGTGCTTGGGTTGGAAGTATCAAAAGCAATATTTCCTTCTTTTTAATTAATGTTTTCGACCTCATTACTACAAATGGTAAACAAAGAATATGGAATGAAATTGGAAATTTTTGTCAAAACTTCCCCAATAGAAACACTATTATAGGGGGTGACTTCAATGCCATAGCTGATCTTGATGAAAAAAGAAGTGGTGTTAAACTAGACACCCAATCAATTAAAGACTTTAAAGAACTGATTTTCAAAAACAACTTGATAGATATAAAAACTAATAATGAAATTTATACTTGGAATAACAGAAGATATGGGGATAGAAACATTGCAGGGAGACTGGATAGATTCCTATTTCTAGGAAACCTGGCCTCCTTTAATTACTCTTTATCTGCCACTATTCTCACTTCATCTAGATTCGATCATTTTCATGTCTCCCTCAACATAAGAGAAGAGGCCTAACCTTCTAGGAACCCGTTCAAATTTGAAAATATGTGGTTTCTTGATAATAAATTTCTAAATTTGCTAGAACAATGGTGGCAAGAGGAACATTATGAAGGGTAAGAAATGTTTTGTTTTGTCTCCAAACTAAAATACCTAAAAACTAAGATTTTAAACTCTGTAAGAACCCCTTGTGGTTCTAAATTTGAAAAACACTGGAATGCTTTACTTTTCAAATGTTTGACATTTTGTCAAACACTTTGCAAGAAAGCTCTGATACCACTGTAAGAAACCCTACAAGTTCTAATTTTGACAAACACTTGATTGTTTTCTTTTCAGATATTTGACATTTTTTCAAACACTTTGCGTGAAATCTTTATCCTGCTGCCATTTATTTTCAGATTGCTTTTGCTTGCTTGAAATGGTTTCAAATGTATTTTAGATGCTTGGGAATGTTTATTAAGAAATCCAAGCAAGTAACTAAAAATTAAATGCAATCTCTTTGACCTTTTTAAATGCATACATATAATTTTTATGTGTAAAATGTGCATCTACGGCCAATGGACATTTCCACAAACACTTGACATGCATACTAGAAATTTAACATAAACTCAAATGACTAACTCAAACAAAGGAATTTAATCAAACAGTTACTGTGCAACCTTGTAACTCCTTATTTTGGAATGCCAATTCTAATACTAAGGGCCAAATTAAATGAAGTTAATATACAATGAGAAACCTAGAGACCAAAAATAAGCAGTCGTAATACTGATTATCGCTGCCCAGAAAGTTGGATGCAGCCCTATAGACAATAGCCGCAGCCTGTAGATGAAGTATGGTTGCTCAAACATTGGCCCATATATTAAAATACAATCCTTCATAGATTATACAGTATGCTATCAATGATAGTTTTAAACTTGTCAATACCAATTGTAACCAAATGCTGATACCCCTTCTCAAAATGTCTTCAATTGATAACAATGGATGGCTCTGAATGAAGCCACCTCCAGGCATAGTATCACTGGATAGTTTCACCAGTTCCAGGCACAGTATCACTGGATAGTTTCACCAATTTAGAGTGTAAAACATTTGAATAATTCTCAATTCTTCCAACCTTAAAATGTTGAAACCCTTGGCTTCAATATTCATCACAAATTCATAAAATAACAAATGCACAATGGAACCCCTTTTCTTTTGTGCACAAGCATTTCTTTTATAATAATAAAAGGTATCTTCTTCAAGAAACCAAAGACAAATAGCTTCTCTCACATGTCTTTCACTAAAGAGCCTTCATCAATACACTTTTTAATTAGAAGCCTTCATTTAATAACTTTGAGTTAATAATAAATAACTCCAAAGCTAAACCTTCATGAAGACACTTTTCACTTAAAAAGATTCTTCAACACACCTTTCACTTAAAACCATTACTTTTAAGACTTAGGATTGTATTCCAAGAGGGTTAATGATTAACCCCCACTAGGCTCCCTAAAGCAATTTATAAACTTAAACTCAATATATACCACTGAAAGTGCCAATATCATCATCGACTGAATATAGCACCTAGGTGCCTGTCAGAAATGGAAACTGTCATCACTGACTTACTAAAAATAGTAAGAAAACTATTTAATACCCTAAAATCAAGGTGTTAGCTCATGAATCTCATGATGATGAGCTAACTTTTGCATATTCTTGGAACCTACTAAATTGGGGACATTGCAAATAAGGAACTCTTTAAGAATAGTTTTGATGAAAAATTTGAAGTTGAAAAAAGCATTCAGGATTTAAATGAAGAAGTGCTTAGGAATGGTATGGACAATAATTTATACTTCAAAGAAAATGACTTGTTTTACAAATAGGAAGAATTATTATCTAAATAAGAACTATATTGGAAACAAAAATCCAGACTGGCTAACAGATGGTGATCGCAATACCAAATTCTTCCACAATAGCACAAAACAGAGGAGAAAATATAAATAGAATTACCAAAATAAAAAATAGTTAGGAGAACACTATTGAGAATCCTTAGGATATAACAAAATAATCTGTCACCTTTTTCCAAAACACTCTTAATAATTGGGATTCCTCTAACCTTAGTGCACAACAAGAACTTCTCAAGAATATTCCACAGCTAATCACACTAGAAAACAATAAATTGCTAAATAAAAATTTCACCAAAGATGAAATCAAAGAGGCACACTTCCAAATGCAACCAGACAAATCTCTTGGTCCAAATGGTTTCCAAGATGGCTTCTTCCATAAATGTTGGCATTTTATGGGGGATGAACTATGAGAAGTCATCGAGAACACTAGGAAATCAGGGAATGTTCTCAAAGAAAGCAATAACACATTCATTACTCTCATACCAAAGAAATCAGAAATTGAACAATTTGGAGATTTTAAACCTATTTCCCTATGTAATACCATCTACAACATTTTAACAAAATCTCTAGCCAAAAGACTTAAAACTCTTCTTCCCCTTATTATCTCTGAAGAACAAACAAGGTTTGTTCCTGGCAAATCAAACTTTGATAGAATCATTATCATATAAGAAATGATTCACTCTATGAAAAAAAATAAGGATCCTTGTATTATTATCAAACCAGACATCCAAAAGGCCAGTGATAAATTAGACTGGAGGTTTTGATGCAAATTCCTTGAGGAATTTGGCTTCTCTGAGCAATGGATAAATATGATCTTCAATTATATATCTACACCTAAAATATATATTCTCCTTAATGGAACCCTTAAAGGTTTCTTTGATATTTCAAGGGGAATTAAGCAAGGTGATCCTATGTCACCTTTCATCTTTGTCATTATGGTAGAAGCATATGGCATGATGGTCACACGTTGTCATCAATCTGGTAACATTCAAGGAGTTAAAATAATTGATGATGTGGACAACATCACTCACCAGCAATTTGATGATGATATTGTCCTACCAACCAAAAGCTCCAAAACTGAAGTAATGAAACATAAAGAAATTCTAAACTTAGATACGAAAGCATCTGGTCAACACTTTAATGCCAAGAGATTTGAAGTTTTTTTCTTAAACATTGCTAAGAAATTGGAAGATGATACTTGTTGGATCTTGGGTTACAATAAAGGTACCTTCACATGAAAATATTTAGTGATGCCTATTGACAAAGGCCAAAGACTAGACAAAACCTAGGACCCCTTGGTTCATAAACTAGAAAATAAAATGGATAGTTGGAAAGGAAAATGGCTCTCCAATGCAGGACACCTCACCATGATTAAATATATCCCATCAATCATTCCCACTTATCAAATGTCATGCATGCCTTTATCTCAAGTCGCTAAAAACAAGATAGACAAAAAGCTATAAAAAATCTAGCAAGGAGTTTCCAACAACAAAAGGATGGTTTTAATCAGCTAGGATAAGCTAACTAGGCCTCTAAATGTTGGAGACCTTGATATTAAGAAAACCAAATGAAAAAATTTATCCCTAGGGGCCAAAATTGATTGGATAATTTATCAGGAGCCCAACAATAAGTTGGCTAAGATCTTGCTGCACAAATACCTTAACCCAATTGATCAGTCAAGCATCTTTCAGATGGAAAATCCTCCAAGAGGATGTAAGTCTTTGAATTTCATACTGGAGTGCAGAGATATCATTAGAGATAAGCTAACTTGGGATGTTAGATTAGGTAAATCCATTTTTTCTGGGATGATTCATGGGGTGGATATTCCCCATTGGATACCTTGGTATCTCCGAATATCAAGACCACACTTACTAATTTATGGGGAACTACTCTTTATAACTATATTGAATTCTATGAAGGGGACCCCTTCTCTGATTGGAAATGGAGGTCCCTAGATGATACTACCTTATCCTCATCTGAAAAATTGGAATTGACCTAGATTTTAAACACCCGCCAAATTGTTCCAAAACTAAGAGATGACAAACTAGTTTGGATAGGATCCAAAACTAGAAGCTACAATGTAAAGGACGGTTACAATACATTAGTAAGCTTGCAACAATGGAAAACTTTAGAATTACCCCTAAACCTATGTTGGGACAGGCAATGTCTTCCTAAAGTTGGAATGTTCCTTTGGGAAGATTTGCAAAAAAGAATTGTAATTGCAGAATGGTTTAGAAAACTCAGTTTGGAAGGGTCATCCATATGTGTTTTATGCAAACAAGATGAAGAATATGTGGATCATATCCTCTTAAACTGTCACTATGCCCAAGATTGTTGGAATTGGTTATTGTCCAAACTTCATTATAAATCAACCATCTACAATAACCTATTGAAACACTTCCAATCTTGGCCAATACCCAAAAATAGGAATGCCTATGATGTAATATATAAAATTTCTCCCTCAATCCTAGTTTGGGAGTTATGGAAAGAATGAAATCAAATAATCTTCCAAGAAACAAAAATTAATCATAAAAGACCTTTTTAACAAAATTGAAGCCAACACTGTAGAAAATGTTAATAATTGAATTAGGAATCACAACTTCTATGAAGGATCATTCACCCTTTGGGAAAATGAGATGAAAATGGAATGGTTTGGAATAATCTCTCCCCCACTATATAGAAAAGATGGGATTGAAAGTAAGATGGCAAGGAAAAATTTCAAATGGTCCCCCCCCAAACAAAATGGTACAAACTCAATTTTGATGGGGTCTCACAAGGTAATCCAGGTATGGCAAGTATTGGATGCATAGTACATGACTGGAAAGGAAAATTAATTGGGAAACTAGCTAAACACATAGGTATCAAATTGAATAATATGGCAGAAACTGAAGTTGTTGTAGAAGGTATCATCCTATGTAAATCATTAAATCTAAAAATTCTAGAAGTTGAAGGAGATTCTCAAATTATCATTAATGGCTTAAGAACCGGTTCTACACCTAAATGGAAACTAAACTTGACTCTCCAAAGGGCCATTAGAATCCTCCCATTTTTTTTAACTCAATCAGCTTTAATCACATCTACCAGGAAGGCAATAAAGATGTTGACCATCTATCAAATTTAGGATCTGGTGGGAATAGTATCTTATTTAAAGCAAACAATTAAAGAGAATCCACAAATACTAAACTCTTAATTAACATTTTATCACCTTAAAATTGGGGGCCTAACACGTCTATCATTCTATGTTATTCCTTTCTTTATCCCCTATGCTAATTATACTCACATATATGTATTCATGACCTCTCAATATACTACCTTTACACTCGGACACCTGCATATGATATATGATTGCATAGTAATATTTGACAAGCTTATGACGACATATATAGCGATATAACTAGCCCATGGGTCACCCTTTCACCAATATTTAGATTGTCTTCATTTCTATTCACTTATATCATTCTCACAGGTTCAATGTTATTCCTTTCTTCCTCCTAGGCTAATTATACTTACATATATGTCCTCATGGCCTCTTAATATATTACCTATATACTCAGACCCCTACTAATGATGTATGAGTGTATAGTAATATAGGAAAAGCCTATGACAGGGTATATGGTGGTAAAAATTGCCCAAGGGTCACCCTCTCACTAATATCTAAACTATTATCATCCTCAAATCATTAATACCAATCCCGCAACTTCTTATAAGTACCCCACTGGCGCATTCATGTAGTTTGTGGGATACAGTATTTCTAACCTATGATTCATACTGTATAATGCATTTTCAATACCCCCTAGCCACTCTTTTACAAATACGGCGTTGCAGAGCTCTACTATATCTACTTTGTTTAATTTAGCCCTAAATAGGAGAGATATGAACACTCCTAAGAATATCATTATTTTTCATGTAGACAAATTCATACTCAAAACATGTGTCTTATGTGATGGCTTCCACAACATAACGAGATAAATCATTTAGGGGATTCAAAATCTATTTCTACCGCTCTAGTGTTTTAGGTCCTCGAAATGCCATGGTTCTACTTTTTGTAAGCGCTCAAAAATGGTCACCTTGACTATGTGCCCCAGTTTCATAATTTATCTCAAGCTTGAATCAATATTTGTATCATCATTTCCTTTGATCAAATTAAATTATTTGAATTATTCAATTTATTTACATTATTTAATTAATCATTATTATTTTAAATCAATTTCCTTGATTAAATTGGAATTAATTTATTTAATTAATTTAAATTAAATGGTTGATCACTTTGACTTTTGGTATTATTTAATTAAAGGAATTTGCCCCCTTTTAATTAAATAAAACCCCTCTCCACATTATTTTATGTGCAAAATTTATTATTTTAAAAAGAAATAAATTAAATAAATGTCACACACTTTACTTTATAAGAAAAGGGATTATTTTATTTTCAAATACCTCTCATCTTATGATTTTTATGGAGTTTTACTCTCCACATCACTATAAAATGCTAATTGATCATTCTTTTATGTGAGTCACACCCTTTCATTTAATTTTCAATTTCCCTCCAATTTCATTATGCCTCTTGGCTTTGGTATATAAGGAGACCTCCTGTAATGCCCCGCCAAGGAACCCAGGAGAACTAACCTAAGCTTGACACTGAGTTAATAGGATAATTTTTTTTTTAAATGTTTACAAACAATAATGATAACAATGCGGAAGCAATGCAATAAGATACATGACATACACATAAGAACAACTCATACACATAACAATCCTCGAGGGTTCCTTGATGTAGAATCACTTAAGCAAGACAATCTACGAAAACCAACTAAAAAGAACTAACACAAAGGATACATCAAATGAATCCAATAATATACATCTCATAACTCACATCCTCTGCACATGTCGCAGGGTATGTAGTAATCACTCTAATACAAGTATGATACAACAACTAATACAAGTATCACATCTGATACACTATTACATGATTACAACTAATATGATAAGATCAAAACCTCCTAAAGATAAACATGATGAATACAACATGATACATCCTCCAAAGGATGTCAACCGATATACACATATGGTTACAAGTATACAACTCATGGAACTGTACAAGTCTCCAAAAGAATCAGAAGATACAACTGCATCAAAGAGCATCCAAGCATGAAGAAGGATTGTCAAAATCTCAATGGTAATAAGAATCACTACCACCTGACTACGTGGAACCAAAGGTCCACTCCCACCGTGCTAAGGAGATAATAACAGGCCCACTCACATGGGTATACAACATGAAGACAATCAAAGGCATACAAGCCATCATAAAGAAATACCTAGGAAGATCCCAGAAGGTTTCTGATCACAACAAGAAAGACTAAAGAAAAAGCACAAGGATGGAAAGATCAAGACAACTGGAAATCCAAGATCAAAGCACATGTACACCATCCAAAGATAAAGGAACATACATAAGATATCCAAAACACCAACATAAACCAAATACTAACTCCA
>MU225818.1:1055593-1065751 GCA_018584345.1 Thuja plicata | reverse complement strand
TAAGTTAGACTTAGGAAAGTTTCCTTTTCTGAGTTGTTTCCCTTTTAGGGTTTCGACATCCTTTATAAGGATTGTCCTCTTTGTATTTCATACCGAGATTGTAATTTCATTATTGTTGTTAATAGAAAATCATTTCTTGCAACATGCTTTTTCAGTCTCTGGCCTTCCGGCCGCCATAGCTTTCTGATTCTGTCTTCTCTCTTCTGTCTTCTTCTGTGTAATAGTCTTTGCATGCAGGTGATCTTGGGTTGATTGATGTTCATCAATCTCAAGACTTTCCCTACTACATGATCTATAGTTGTGGCTCGGGCTAACCCACTATCCTAAACCTCAGGCTCTTGAGTGGAACTAGGGACATTCACTAAAGGGTTGGTGAATTAGACCGGTGGTTTAGTGAGGATTACCTGGGGATAAATAAGTGATGGAGCTCCAGTGTCTATATCTTGGCCATGATCAGAAAAGCCTTCAAGTCCTTCAAAATTAGAAAGCATAAACTCATCCGATCCTAAGGCATCCAAAGGATTATCCTCAACTTTTGGATCTTCTTTATGTTTCTTGGTAGTTTCCTTCTCTCTCCTTTTTTGTAATCTTGTTCTTTAGACTAGGGGCTCATCTCCTTCTGCTTCCTAAGACCCTTCTTATATCGTTTCCAACCACGGAGATTCATAACTCTTCTTCCTCTTATATTTTTTCTTCTCAGCAGTGGGGGGAGATTGGCCAGAGGTAGATGGGCCTTCACCTGATAGGGGTAGTGATGACCCTGCTGGTGGGTCAATCTAGCCTGTCATTCTAGTTTTCTTGGGCCTAGGATTAGAGCCATATTCAATTGGTTGTTCATGACCATACACGGTTCTTGGCTTCTGAGGGGGAGCTTTCATGTATTTAGGAAATGTGGACTTCTCCCCTCGCTATTTTTCTACTTTCCTTGAGGGCTCCATCAATGTTTTTATGGCAATTAGACTCATTTTGTGTGGCTTCTTGATCCAAGCTATGGTGGTCTTTATCACATGCCTCGCCCAGAAGTCCATGTCATCATTTTCATCCTTGTCCACCTCTACATTCATGATTGGCCGGTCATATACCTTATCTATTGTGTAAATGTCTTCTAAGACCTTATCTAAATCACACTCCCAAACCTTTGAGGAAATAGGAACCTTTAATACCTCTTTTGCCAGAGCAAGGTTCATTCTGCAATAATCCCAAATCCTGACCTCATGATCATCTATTCAGTTTATCCAGTGATCCTCCAAGTGTGGCTCATGTATGTAGAATTTTCCAATAATGTGGCTATAAGTACCTATGGGATCAAAGCGGGCTCCCACTGTCTTGTAAATTTGTAAGGGATAGTCATCCCATACAAAAGCTAGGGATTTGCAAACCTTCATGTCTTATAGTGTATATGATCCCAAAGAGATGGAAAAGTCCCAACAGTGCTTCTTCTTATGCTTTGTGTGCTCATATGCATCCGCGAGCTGCCTGGCCATCTCTAATATGATTATCCAGTCAGATGGATACCTGGGTAGCTTCTTTGGTTGTATGGTTGACCCAGCTATCCAAATGTATGTGAATGTCCTAAACTAGATAAAATAGGCCCCAATGGCCCTTACCTTAGCAACAGCTTCTTCTGACATTCTTTTAGCAAAGTCACCTTCAATAGATCGGATGACTACAAATATGAATGTGTCGTTGTCTATTCTGTAATCAGGGGAATCCTCTAGCATGTTCGCTCCTTTTACCAACTGCGGGTATACAAGGTGGGGCCATGCATTTGGATCATTTAGACTTCCCCTCTTGGTGAGGCCGGGATAATCTACCCGTGCAGCTAGTAGATATACCACGTAAGTGCTCATGTAAAACTTGGGATTATGCCTTACTGTTGTCAATTTCTTATCCAAATTGTCACTAATAATAGTGCCCCAGTCAAATCTAGCCTTTTGTTCCCAGATCCTTTCTATCAACAGGATCATCCAATGCTTGAGTTGAGTGGATTGTGGTAACCCATACACCTATCTTATCAATGTTATAGCTGCCTGGATGTCATCCTTCATATAGCCTCTTCAGAGGTCTATTCTGTCCAATTTGTTCTTAGGAAGCGGCTGCTTGAGGTAGTCTTTATTCATCATCTCCTGTATGTCTTGTTCCCTGTTGCCAAACCACTTGGTCCACTTTTCAATATAGAAGTCATAGAACTTGTCTATGCCCTTGTGAAGGTGGAAAATGTCCTCAATGACATCCGGCCTAATGTCCAGTACCACCTGATCCTCTGAGTTTACTACCACCCTCTTATCTAAATCATAGTGATGAGCTAGGGTGACGATCAATTCTGAAGATGAAATAGCCACTGGGTGTGCGGCTGCATTCACTAGACCGGATAGGACTAATGCGATGCAATCAGTGGATCTATTTTCTGGTTGGGAGTAGAGTCAGGAATTCATTTCAATCTACATTCCAAATATTGGTATTTGTTATCTCATTGTTCTTGTTTCCCACCTTTGAACTAGGGGGATTCCCCTTGTATTGATACTTCATTGGGGAGGTTATCTTTGGTTCAATCATTCCTGTAAGAAAAGATGAATATCAGTAGCTTATTGAATAGGAAAAAACAATTTAAACTAGGAAAGCAAGAAAAGGGAGCTGTATAAATAGCTAAGCACAATTTTTTGCACTTTCGGGGCCTTTCGGGGTTTCGAACACCAAAAAATAGTTTGGAGGCTAAAAAGTCTGAAAGTATGAAAAAGCTTTATTGGAAGGACAAAGTCTGTCGGACCTTTCAGGCTCCAAAACTGAGAGGTGTTTGCTTACGAATGCTGAAATTTCAAAAACTATGACGAACTTTGAAATTCCAAATGAAGGTTTCGGGAACTTCACCTTCAGCCTTTTTGGACCTTTCATTCTTTCGGACCTTTTGGATGTCTGAAATACCGAAATGTTTGAAACAACACTTAGCAAGATTTGAAGATCCATTTTCACCCTTTTAGAGGCCAAAAACCTGCGGCAAGGGCCATGACTGATGAAACAACAAAAAACCCTAGGCCTAAGACAAATGGCACTAGGAAACCCTAGGTCTAATTGGGAGGGACATCCTTATCAAAGCACAAAGGCACAGAGGCCCAAAAGGCCAAGAAACAAAATGCCCTAGGCTGGACAGGCACTAGGCATGAAAAAACAAACTCTACACCTAGACCCAAAAACACAAAGTGAAGGTAAGCGAGAAGAACCTACCTGGAAAAAACTAGGAGTAGGAGGACAACCAGGTGGCTTGGAAGTTGAAGCAGTCAACGAGGATGAGCAAATGAAATCATGGGCAGAGGCAAAGAAATGACAAGTGATTTAAAAAAATGAAGGCATCTTCTATTTATAACTCACGGGCTGACGTAAGTGGCTTCGGTCCTTTCAGACTCTGAAAGGCCAAAAATGTCAGCGGAGAAAGAAGTCTTCAGCCTTTTGGTGTTGTCAGAGTTTGAAAACACCAAAAGGGTCGGGTCTTCGACCATTCGGCCATTTTGGTATTTCAGAGTACCTAAGTACTCCGAAAGGCTGAAAGGCCAAAAAAGGCTTCTTCCTTCCTCTGACTTGGTTTTAGAAAATTTATTTGGTGGCTGACTAGATTTCTATGAGAGGTAGACATGACAAAAGCAAAAAAGACAAAAAGGGGGGGTCTCGATGGTCAGAGGACCAAAAAATGGGGTGTGTGTTGTGGACCCACAACAAATAGCCCCAACAAAAGGAGGAATGACCAAGGCATTTCTTTATCATCAACACTCTTCTAAAAAGTAGCTTTGTAGTAAAATAGAACCAAGAGGTGGTGGAGTCAACGATTCTTCAATGACCTCCAATCCAAGGTTTTTCTGTTAGTTTCCCTATGTGTGTTTATGTGTGTTCATTTCTTGACCTTCGGTTGTGATAACCAAGACACTCGCCAGCTATTCCCAACCTTTGCCAAATAAACCAGGGCTTCTCGGAATGAGCTTTGCTGCCAGTCAGGCATTCATAGCCCCAACAAAGTTTTCCCTGAGTCCCAAGTATAACCTTGCTCTACTACCAGCCAGGCGTCCATAGCCCCAGTAGAGGTTGTCATAATCACCAAAGTTCATTCCGCCTGCTAGGCTATAACTTTTCTTTCTTTGTGAGAGCTTCGTCTTTTGGAAAATCATTTTTGTTCCTTATGTTTTCTTGGATATGTATCAAGCCTTGGACGTTAGTGTGTTCCATGCATTCAGGTCCATAACCTCTTTTCTCCCCTTTTCTTTTTGTTTTTATTTGATTTGATCTAAGCAACGATTAGGAGGTGTTTCCCGGACTTTTCACTCATGACCTCTTTGGGGCACTTTTCTTTTGAGTGTTTCTTTTTCTTTCCCTTTACGGCTCTTCTTTCTTTTGTTATTGCCTTCACATTCAATTTAGACTTGGGTTCTGAGATCGGTGGGTACCCGAACCTATGCACTCAGGCTGGCTACAACTGGAAAACACCCTAGAAACCAACACCCTCAGGTGTTGTATCTTAATGTGTCTTGTGATCAGGATGACCAAACTTCAAACTCCTTGTCTGTCAATGATAATCATCACTAGTTTGTCTTTTGGGAAGGTTCTCTTACACTGCATGTATCCTTGGAGAAATTTGACTAAGAAATACCTCTGCTCATCTTGTGGAACACCTTGGACTGGATCCAAAACACACTAACCCAAAGAAACAAAACAAGCCCTAACAAAAGAAAAGAAAAAACATGAGCGGAAGAAAGGACTGACGGTGAGGACAATAGGGAAAAAATGCAAAAGTGACTATGGTACAAGGGATGAAAGACAGTCCTACTTAGGATCCAAAGTAATGTTTGAGGAATTTCCCATTGACTGGCAATGGGGTCAACTCTCCATCCAATGTGCTGATCCTAAAAGTGTTCTCCCCCAGGATCTCTAATATTTGGTAAGGGCCTGTCCACAGTCTTTGGAACTTGGTGTGGCTGCCTGGCTTTTCTTTCGTCTTATCCCACATGAGGACAAGGTCAGAGATCCTGAAGGCTCTGATGGTAGCTCTCTTGTCAAACCACCTTTTGACTACAGCCTGATGCTTTGATACATGTTCCAGGGCTAAATTTCATTTCTCCTCTAGGTTCAGGAGATTCATGAGTCTAACCTATACCCAATCTTCCTCCCCCACATATTTGTCCATGAATATTAGAATTGGGATCTTTAGGTTCATAGGAAAGACCAGTTGTAAGCCATAGACTAGTTGATATGGAGACATCCCCAGGGTGTTCTTTATTCTTATGTGATCAATCCACAAAGCATATTTTAGCTGCGTGTGCCAGTCCCTGGGGTTGTCATCTAGGAGGTGTTTAATCACTGTTGTCAGATTTTTGTTTGTAGACTCTGTCACACCATTTCCTTGCAGATAGTAATTTGAAGAGAATTTGAGGATTACCTATTTTTTGAAGGCCCATTGTGTGAGCGAGGCTGAGGAGAAAGAGGGAGCATTGTCACATACCAGATAGAATGGCATCCCAAACCTAGTTATGATGTGCTCCTCCATGAATTTGGTCATGACCTCTGTAGTACAATTTTTTAGTGCTTGCACTTCTATCCAGCGTGTGCAATAGTCAGTGGTTGTCAAAATAAACTTATGTCCTACAGATGAAGGGGATTAATCACTCCAACAAAATCTAAACCCCATTGGGAAAATGGGTGTACCTCATAGACTATTGTAAGGGCATCACTGGGTTTCTCTCTCAGGTTGTGCTAGTTTGGAAAATGTGGCAAGATCTCACATGCTCACTAGTATCTTTAAATATTGTAGGCCAAAAATATCTTGCCCTAAGGATTTGGTGAGAAGTGGATTCCGCCGCTCCATGTCTCGTTCCATATTTGTCATGAAAGTCCACCAGGATTTGTTTTGCCTCCATCCTATCCAAGCATCTTAAGTACAAACCCTCATAATTGTATTTATACAGTTGTCCACCTTTTAGCATGTAAGAGCTACTTTTGATCTGTAAAGCTCTTCTCTAGGAACCATTCATTCCTTCAGGGTAGTGATTCTGTAACAAACAGTACATTATGTCTTGGTACCACACATTAGTGATAACGCTTTGATCAGTGTGTGTCTGGCAGACTAGACCTTCTTCAAACTCAGAGATTAGCTTTGTCAGGCCTTGGCCTCTTACCAACTTCATCAGTTGGATCTCTAGGTCAAACTCTTGGAGGATTGCCATCCAATTTCCTCTCCATTCTCCTAGCTCATTTTGCATTAGGAGGGACTTAATTGCTACATTTGGAACTATCCCGATGACCTTACTCCTTAAAATATAATGTCTAAATTTCTTCACCACCTTGACGAGAGAAAATTCCTGCTTATCTAGGTTTGGGTATCTGAGCTCAACATCTTTGAAGGGGAAACTCATAAAGGTAGTGGGCCTTTCATCTTCATTATTCTTTTGTTGTGTGAGGATGCCTGCGCATGAGTGTTCTGACGCAAAAGAGTAAACCTTGAAAGGGATGGTGTATTCAGGACTGCTTAGGACTGGTGTCATGGCAATGGCATTCTTAATCTCTTTGAAAGACTTCTTGGCTAGGAGATTCCATTCAATCTTGGTGTCTTTCTTGAGCATGTCGTTCAATGGTTTTACTATTTCTACGAAGCCACTGATGAATTTTTTGACGAAGTTGATCTTCCCAAAGAAAAATTTCAGTTCTTTGCGGCTATGAGCCGGTGTCAACTTTAGGATTGCCTCCACCCTTTCTAGGTCAATGGATATTCCTTTTTTGAAGATGATATGTCCCAAGAGCTTCCCTTCAGTTACCCCAAACATGCATTTCTTGGGATTGAGGGAGACCCCAAATTCTCTGCACCTTTGAAGGCATTTCCTAAGGTCATTTATGTGGTTAGTTCTTAATTTTGAGTAGACTATGAGATCATCCATGTAAATGATAATGCACCTCCCAAATAATCCTTTGAAAGCTATGTCCATCACTCTCTGAAAGGTGGCTCCAGTGTTAATCATCCCAAAAGGCATCCGTCGGTAGGTGAAAGTTCCCCATTTAGTGGTAAATGCTATTTTTAGCTTGTCCTCTTCCTGTACCATCACCTGATTGTATCTAGAGTAGCCATCCAAGAATGACATCATTTGGGATCCATTAACCTTCTGCAGCACTTTGTCTAGAGATGGGAGTGGATAATTATCCTTTTGAGAGGACTTGTTGAGGTTCTGGAAGTCTGCGCATAGCCTAATTTCTCTAGTCTTCTTCCTCACAGGTACTAGGTTTGTGACCCATGTAGAATTTCGAATTGGGAAGATGATCCTAGCGTTGAGTAGATTTTGGACTTCCTTTTGGATTAAGGGCTCCATGGTGGGATTCACGGGTCTTTTTCATTGTCTAAAAGGTTTAGAATCCAGCTTCAAAGGGATGTTGTGCACTATGACTGAGGTCTCATATGTCTTTAATTCTTCATAACTCCATGCTATGACATCTCAATATTCAGTGAGAAGTTGGACCATTTTCTCCTTTTCTTCCTTGGTTCCCACCTTTTTGATGTGGACTTCTCTTGGTTCTTCTTCTGTGCCCAGGTTGTAGGTGTCACATTCTTTACCATCAGGTGTTATGTCAGGGTGTCTTCTTATAGTAGTCTTATCGCTGTCAAAAATGCTCTCTAGTTCTACCATCCCCTTGGGTATGGCATTGGTCTTTAGGTTTATGACATCACGATCATCAGGCTCTTCAAGTTCAATTGTTCACCTTCCTTCTTCTCATCGATGATCTACTTTTCAAACACGCCAGCACACATGATAAAATCTAAGATATGTTGATCATCTTGGAAGACTTGAAAGTTAGTGATATTGTCCAGAATGGTTGGGGCTAAGACAAGCTCCACTAATAATTTCTTTAGTTTAGATTTTTCCATTGGATGTTTCGAACTGGCTAAGATAGCCAATGCGTCAGCAACAACATTCTTTCTTCTTGGGATGGTTTTGATGTTGAAGGCATCAAAGTCGTTGATCAGATCCCATGCCCTATTTCGATAGGTTGAGAGCCTCATAACATTGCAAGTATACTGACTACAAATTTTCTTAACAACCAATTGTGAGTCTCCTTCCACCGTCAGGACTTTTATTCCCTTCTCGTGAGCTAGGAGGAGTCTGCGGACCAGTGCTTCATATTTTACAACATTGTTAGTACAAACAAACTATAATCTATAAGTAGCATAGAAAGACTTACCTATTGGATTTATCAATTCAATTCCTGCACCCGCTCCTTGTTTGCATTTGGAACCGTTGAAGCACAGTCTCCATATCTAGGGTGGTTTAATAGGGCTTGGTTTGGTTGTGCTTTTCTTAGAGAAAACCTTGGTCATTGGTTTTTGGCCTCTCTCTCCATCGTTGTCGGAAGAAGTTAACTCTTCTGCATGCTGAGCATGCCTAGGTTTGGGGAGTTTATCATCTTCATCGGCTTTGTCTTCCAGCATTCCCCTAGAAGGGGGACACACTTTTTCATCTGAGGTACTCTAGTCACTAAGAAAATTTAGGGCAGCGCTTCTATCTTCAAAGTCTGATTCATTGTCTTGATTTTGAGGTGAACTATTTGTAAGGACCGGGCTATCCACATCAGGTGCGGTGTTGTTCCTATCTTCTATCCTGAGTACATCTTATTTTATCATCAGTGCTTCTGGTAGCCTATTTGGTTAGGAAATTTGAGCTAACACTTGTGATAGTTCTTCTTGAGAACTGGGGCATGTAAACTCTAAGTGACTAGCCTGATGTAACTGGCAATATCTAGGTAGTAAAAAAATATTAGGATCTGTGTCTTGACCTAGATGCCACAGGCTGGTTGTCATGCTGTTGATGAAACTTTTGAAATGTCATCACCAATTTTTTTTCTCTAGGAGACCTTGGATGGGACTATGGTCTGACTCTTTGCCTTCTCAAATCTGGAACATAAAGATATCATCCATCTGATAAGTGCCCAAATCAGTTTGGGTGAACAACACTTCATTTAAGGTATTGTATTCGGTGATCATCCTTTTCAGTTTAGGCTCAGCATCTATCTTGATCTGGTTGTTCAAACCTCTCCATGATAGCCAGAGTTGGGTGAAACCCATAGAGAGCCACCCTCTCAAGCACTTGGTCCATTCTCGACTTAGTAGCATCCCATAAGTCTTAGGTATGTCCACTATGTGTATGTCAATGCGTTCTTGTATTCTGGAATCTGTGACTAGTTGAATGTGCATGTCTTTGAGTACACCAATTACCTTGACTTTGGTTTTGTCCAACTGTATGACCACCCGGTTCATTATTTGGGGCACTACCCCCAACTTCTGGCAAATTGATAGGGGCATAACGTTGCATGAGGCTCCTGAATCGATTAGGCAATTATGTAGGTTTTTTCCAAACATCTGCAAGCTGAGTAAAAATGGTGGGACTTCCACCTTATCTGTGAATACTGCAGGGAATGACTCAGAGGTGTTGATATTAGATGTGGTCACCCTTGCACTATTTGAAGGGCCGGGCTTTGAATGATCCAAGGATCTTAAAAGGGCTTCCTTTTGAGATGGGCAACCTTGCAATAATTCAAACATGGATATGTTCGCCTTAGTTTTCTTGAGCTCATCCACTGCACTATATTTGTCATTTGACTAGGTCATGCCTCGGTAACCAGCATATGTACTTATTGTGGGAGGTATAGGAGCATTAGGGCCCTTTGGAGGTATCGGATTGTTACTGTGAAATACCTCTCCTATGGTGATACTTGGACTTTCTGATTTGGACATTCTATTATGGTTAGAACTATACATTTACATTTATATTTTGTGGATGATGATATGGTTATCAGATGATTGATATGCTCATTTATGGTTATCATTTATATGTTTATGAGATTAGAAAACCATTTATTTTTATATGTTTTATGGATCTAACCAAAGGATTTGAATCTAACCATTATCATGATGTTTTATGTTTCCATGGATATGTGTATGATGTGTTTCCATGACTCAAGATGAATTCGTAGTTACTCACTTAGTTGAGGTCCACACGATGTATCAATCCTAGTCATCTGTTTGCATATATATCTGATTTGTATGTATATCCATATATATATATATATATATATAGATATATATATATATATATATAGATATATATATATATATATAGATATATATATATATAGATA
>MU225818.1:1038524-1052156 GCA_018584345.1 Thuja plicata | reverse complement strand
CCACTAATATTGACCTATTGCCTTCTAACTAGGAAGAGTATGATTAGTAACATAATAGCCCTCAGATTATGCTACAATCAGTGACATATATGACCTAGCATGAAGGATTTTAGTTTAAAAACAAGCTGAAAAGATGAGAAAGCATGCATCCTAGCTTTAAGAATGGAAATGAGAACAATGAAAAAGCATGAAATATGAAGTGAAATGTGATTCTAAGATTAGTCTAACAACATAACAATGCATTTACAATCTAAGGTGAAGGCTTCTTTGTTCTCAAAAATGGCTTCTATTTATAGAAGAATGGGAGAGAGAGAGAGAGAGGGGAGACAAGGTTCATTAATGAGTTGAGGGACTCATTAATGGTGGTGTAAGAACCATTAATGCCTTGAACATTAATGAAGCATGGAGGAGACATAGGCTTAAGGAATCTTCATTAATGGGGAATTAATGAAAGCCTTAAAGAAGCAAGGGGAGGGTGTAAGAGGATGGCTTGAGAAAGTGGACCTTTAGGAAAGTCAAGCTTGAGAAAGTGGACTTTCTCAAGTGGGTTGAGTTGTTAATCATTCCTTAATGGAATGTGACAACATTAGGAGGTGAGTTAGGGTAGAATTAGGATTAGAATTAGATTAGCAAGGGTGAATGGGTTGAGAAGGGTTAGAACCCAGGGTAGAAGTGGTTGAGATAGGTTAGGTTGGGGTTTAGGAGAATATTAATTAAATGAATTAAAATTATTTAATTCATTGAAGAATAGGAATTTAATTATTTAATCTTTTATTGCTTTTTAATAATTAAGGGGACTATAGCCATTTTAATTAAATTAAATAGGCTAGGGGAATGGGTTATTTGGAAGTGGGTAATTGATTTAGGGATTTATTTAATTCCTTTATAATTAAATACTATAGCCATGTTTGATTTTGATTCATTTTAATTGGTTTGAATTGATTTGAATCATATGGCTATAATAGTTAACATAATTCAGTGATAAAAATCACCTAGGACATTAAATTGATTTGAAGAATTATCCCAAGCAGTAATAGGGTCATTTGGACATAATCGAGGGTATGATCACACTTAGGGAAAATAGGGTCCATAGTTGGAACAGACCAAATTTAGGTGGTTACATTTTCCCCTCTTTGAATTGATGTACAAGTAGCGCATTGATTCAAAGAAAGTTTTTGATCTTGACTTCAGAAAGATTGAGAATCTCATTCTTGGTTGTCAAATGAAATGTTGATGAGACCATTCTCGCACTTTGATTAAACTAAACTGATAGAATTAATTTTGAACTTGGTTGTCATCCAAAGATCAATAAAAGACTTTAAAGATACCGATTCTAAACTTGGTTGTCGTCCAAAAATTGATAATACTAATTCTGAACTTGGTTGTCATCCAAAAGGTCAGTATGAAGCTGCCAGGAGCTTTTAATAAAAATCTTCTAAAATGAGGAAACATAAGATATCCAGCTCATGAGAACCGAAGCTTTCCATCCAACAGTTCTAACTTTAGTCAAGGAAATTGTTATGCCCCTAGTTTGTTTGATAACGAAGTAATTTTGATGTTGTTTTGAGCAAAAATTTAATTGATGATAGTGTGATCATGCCCCCTCGAGAATGAAATCGAAGGAAAAGAATAAAATCCTTCAGTTGAAAGAATGCATCATTTGCAGGAAGCAGTTAGGACAAGAAAGAATGGAGTAGAAGAAGTGGAAAAGAAGGTGTGTTTTAAAAATAAACACACGAGTACCAAGTTTATTACGTGAAAATGTGAGTTTGATTTTGTTCCTGATAGATCAGAGATTTCGAGAATCATTGATTATGTAACTAACTTAGATTTAGAAGAAGATGGAAATCATTTTTGAGCACAAAATTCCTTATGTTGTTATTTCTTTTATAAATGCACCATACAAGCTCTAAATGCAACTATATGCGGACTCTTAGGACTTGTCACTGATTAGCAAATATTGCAACATTTTTATCATCGTTGGGCACTTTTCAGAATGGATACCACCTGATAGTACAACCATCACTAATACCCACTGATATTATGATAATATGAATACTATGTTTTTATTTAAAATGTTAGAAATGGACTTAGGTATCAAGGCATAGAAGCCAGGATAACAAAATAGTCCGCTTCCTTTTAATATACCAAATTCTGATTAAGGCAAGATATTGGACCCGCAATGACCTTGAAAATTCATATCCTTGGGTACATTATGATTCGTATACCTTAGTGAGAATCTGGATCAGAAAATAGACAAGGAAATTGTTTCAACCTCACCATAGTTTACACATAACAAAGATCGAGATATATGCGGCTATCCACCCATAGAGGCAGCTCTTACCATAAACATCAAGTTAGGTGAAATTTATAGGATCATTTGGAATAACACAGAAAATCAAGAAAACATTATGCCCCCAATCCTTGCGACTCTTTGTCTTTGCGCAAACGTCATTGAGCAACCAAGAAGACATAATAAATTATCAATTGAGAATCAATCAAACAAAATTTATAATTACTTAGATGCCCCTAGTTGAAAACATCATCAAGACACAAAAGAATCATAATCAAACCATTATCAAACTGTGTGTTTAAGTAGTACTCGCTCATTCATATGTCAAACACAGTAAAGATTCATCAATCAGAAAATTGTAATACAAGCAATATGGTGTTCTATGTCTATGCATTGGTAGGATAAGTCATTCATGTTTTCAATCCAATATAGCTCCATGGGAACTCCGTTAATGTAAATGTTGTGTCTGATGTTTTGAAAAGACAGCCTTGTTTTGGAAAGTGATATTGTTTTGCATGTATCAAGAAACATTGTGTTCGTGAAGCAAACCATCCTAGAGCAACCTAGTAACCGCAACTGACCATGCCAGTAAAGATGTCCCTAGTGCAGAATGACTTATTCCTAAGACGTAAAGATAGACAAATCTCAAGCAAGGATAAGATAGTCATTTAGGAAGATGAAGTCAGTGTACGAGCACAGGCAAAATTATGAAGGCCTAGTGCTAGTAGTGCATTGATAGATGGAGCGTAGAACACAAGTGACACCTGATTGCCAGGTTTTCACGACTTGGAAAGATGCTTTTTATTTATTTTTTCTACCAAGATGCCTATTTTACTAGGTGCTCATCAAGGCACTTTTCTCTTTTTCAATTTTTTTTCCATTTTTTCTTTTTTGAATGTTTCTGGTAGTATCAAGGCACCTGTTTACCAGGTTTTCACCAAGGATACCCTTTTTGTAGGATATTTTCCACTATTTTTGGATTTCTTCAAGATCAATTTTCTGAATGTTTTTGGTATTTTGCAAGAAATTTTTGTTGTACAGGCTCTGCTAGTTGAACATTAAGCATAGAACTGCTTCAAATATAGAGTGTTGATAGGATCTAGAAGAACGTCTCCTTCAGGTGTAGCTAACTAATAAGCTCTAGACCCAAAATTAGCAGTGATAACATAAGGTCCTAGCCAGTTAGGTTCAAACTTTCCTTTCTACGCCCTGTTAGGATGGTTCTTAGGATTCTCCTTGAGGATGAGATCTCCTACTTTAAATTTGTGTGGTTTGACCTTTTTATTGTAACCTTTGGACATACATGCTTGATACACTTTGAGGTGATCGAATGCTTGTTGCCTGCGCTCATCTAGTAGGTCCAAAGAACTCACCCTATCTATGTGGTACTACTTGTTAGTAACCAGACCTTGTAAAGATATCCACAAAGATGGGATTTCAACCTCAATGGGTAGTACTGCTTCAATGCCATAGACTAAAGAAAATGGCATGGCTCTGGTTGGTGTTCTGATGCTTGTTATGTAGGCCCATAGTGCTGGATTCAGTTGTAGATGCCAGTCTCTGCCAGACTTGCTTACAGTTTGGTGTAGGATCTTGAGAATATTTTTGTTTGATGCCTTAGCCTATCCATTACCTTGAGGATAATAGATCGAGGAGCAATGTTGAGTGAAATGGAACTATTCACAGAGGTCATCAATGTCTTGATTTCTAAATTGGCCCCCATTGTCTGTTACAATTGAAGAGGGTATCCCATATCTACAAATAATGTAGTTTAGAATGAACATAGCCACCTGTTTGTCAGTGGCTTTGATTAGTGGCATGACTTCAACCCACTTCATGAAATACTCAGTGGCTATAATGATAAACTTGTGTCCATTTGAAGAGTTGGGATATATTTGTCAGACCAAGTCAAAGGCCCATTGCTGAAATAGCCAATGTGTTATGAAAGGTATAAGTTCTCTGGCAGGAGCATGGATAAGGTTTCCATGTGTCTGGCATTTAAGACATGTTTCTGAAAATTGAATAGCATCTCTCTCCATGGTAGGCCAATAATATCCTACTCTGATCATTTTCTTGGCTAATGAAAAGTTGTTTGAGTGTGATCCACATACGCCTTTGTGGACATCTTTTAATGCTAGGTCAGACTCTTTAAGTTCTAAACACCGAAGAAGTGTATCGTCAAGACCATGTTGATATAGGTTGTTAGTTATGAGGACGTAATGTGATGCTATCCTAATCAGGTATCTTTTCTCATTTCTAGATAGATTGGCGAGAATGGTTTGGTTGGAAAGGTAAGCAATGATACTGGCATACCAAGATTGATCTGGGGTATTTAAGGTACATATTATCTCATATTCATGGTTAGCAAAGGTAGGATAGGATATTTCTTCCACCAAGAAGTCATAGCAGATTGATGCTCCTCCAGTTGTAACATAGATGTCAAGGTAGCCATAGCATCCATAGCTTTATTCTCTGATATGGGTACCTTTTGGAAGGTGACGAAGACAAAGTACTTCTTCAGATCATCGACTAGTTGTTTGTAGGGCATCAACTTTTCATCTTTTGTTTGATACTCCCCATTGACTTGATTGATAATTAGTTGGGAGTCACCATACACGTGTAACTCAATGATCTTCCATTCCGTAGCTAGCTTGAGGCCGTTGACCAATGCTTCATATTTTAAGATATTTTTGGTGCATGGAAACATCAATTTGTAAGATTTGGGAATCTTGTATCCTTGTGGAGTTATGAAGAGGACCCTGACTCCAAATCCTTTTTGAGTGAATGATCCATCAAAGTACATCTTCCATGGATGTTCAGTGAGATGTGTGATTGTTTCATCAGGGAATTCAATTAGTAACGGTTCATCATCCTGGAGTGGTGAATTAGCCAATTGATCTGCAAGTACCTGTCCTTTAATAGCTCTTTGTTCTACATATTCAATGTCAAATTCACTTAGAATTAGGACCCATTTTGCCAAACATCCTGTTAATGTTGTTCTGCTCAAAAGATACTTTAGAGGATCGATCTTAGCAATGAGATTCACTATATGAGAGAGCATGTAGTGTCTCAATTTTTGTGATGCAAAGACGACTGCTAAGCATGCTTTTTCAATAATGCTATAATTGAGCTCATAAGTGACTAGTGTTCTACTAATGTAGTAGATAGGAATAGGTGGAGCGGCCAGGTACCCCTTTAATTCTCTAAAGTTTGCTTCAGAGTGTTCATCCCATTTGAAGGTAACCCCTTTATGTAGTAGCTTAGTAAAGGGTTGTGCCCTATCTACAAGCTGGGACATGAATCTCCTGATGGAATGAAGTCTCCCTTGTAGTGTCCTCATTTGACTGATGTTACATGGAGGAGCCATCTCTAGAATAGCTTTCACCTTTGCAAGATCTACCTTGATTCCCTTCATGGATATTATGAATCCTAGGAGCTTCCCTGATTGGACCCCAAAGGCACATTTATTCGGGTTAAGCCTGAGTTGGAACTGTTCCATTCGATCCAATATCTTTCTTAGGTCAGCAATGTGGGTACCTCTCTCCTTGGATTTAGCCAATGTGTCATCGACATAGTCCTCCATGTTCTTTTGCATCATGTCATGGAATATTGTTGTCATGGCTCTTTGATATGTTGCACCGACATTCTTTAACCCAAAAGGCATGACATTCCAGCAAAAGGTGCCCCATGTGCATGTGAATGTGGTTTTCTCTTGATCCTCAGGGGAAATCTTTATTTGATTATAGCCCGAGAATCCATCCATTAATGAATACATCCTAAAGCCAGCTGTAAGGTCTATGATCATGTCAATGTTTGGTAGAGGGAAGTCATCTTTTGGACATGCTTTGTTTAGGTCTCTGAATTCCGTAAAGATCCTAATAGATTTATCAAATTTAGAAATGGGGACCACATTGGAGATCCACACTGCATAGGCAATGACTCAAATAAATATAGCTTTCAACAATTTTTCTAGTTCTGCTTTCACCAATAATGCAACATGAGGATGCATATTTCTAAGTTTTTGTTTCACGAGCTTGATCCCAGGAGCTATAGATAAGTGGTGCATGATGAGATTAGGATCTAGCCCTGGCATATCAGTGTAAGATCATGCAAATTTGATCTTCTTCTCCTTCAGGAACTCTGTGAACTGTACCTTCTCTTTTTCTGATAAAGATTGTGCCAAATGAACTATTTGAGGATTTTCAATAGTGCCCAAGTTTATTGGTTGTGTTGGTTCAATCAATACTGAAGATCTTTCCTAAAAGTATTCTAGGAGGATATCAAGAGTCTCATCCTTTGGCACCTCTAAGAGGTTTTCACCATTGGATACATCTTTTTTCTTTACTATTTTGGGATCTGATACTACCACAGAGTGGTTTTACCATCAATCCGCTTCTTCTTTTTATTTTTCATTTTGTGACTAAGAAACTTGATATCCTCCTATGACATGTTCTTGCTCCTTACATTGGTGGAAGAAGGGTAAGGTTCACAAGAATTGAGATAACAAGCTAGGGAGTGGTCATTGGAAAAGTCAAGGATAGGAGTAGGATCTGTTTTAGGTCAATCAATTAGGTCTGGAAGTACCAATGTTAGGGAGTCAAATTTTGGGAAGGACAGCATCGTGTTAGCATCAAGATGATTAACTGACATGACACGGTCTTTCAAGTTAATATCTTCGATATTTAGATCAATAGGAGTGAGATCATTGTAAAAAGGGTCATTGTTAGTCATATGTAGACCAAACTCTAATGACTCGTCAATAGAAGTCTCATCATCATCTCTCTATAAAAGGAGGCTTCTTGCTTTTGGCCTATGAAATTCTTCTAGACTTACGTATTCACCTGTGTCTTCATCAATGATCATGGGAAAGAACTCTTCTTCTTCTTCAGGAGGATCAGTATTATTGAGAGGAGTGTTAGATCATTTGCTAGGAGCTGAGGGAGCTACAAACATGTGAATTGTATCTATTCCAATATCTTCAGAGGAAATAGATAGTCGATCCCATTCATAGTCATGAGAGTCCATGACATCATCATCAGACATGTTTAAGTATTCAGCAATGTTTATCTGATGTACTCGATTGGCTACTTGTAGATCAAAGTGGGGTAGATCGAGGAAATGTGAAATTGTGACCAATTGCCCCCAGTTAGGATGTAAATTATGTGGCTGGGGTGTCTCTTGAGTGATTGTTTCTATGGTGTCTCCTACCTCTTGAATGGGAGGTTGTGCTAGCAAAGGGGTGTGAAGATCCTATGGTACTTCAAATCTGGGTACATAGCGTTCTCCTTGATATTCTGGATTCTTCATACCAACGTGTAATAATATTTCACAAGGCCATGGTTCTAGTACTATCTCATCTATTTCATCGCTCCCTTTATCAGAAGGTGGACTCTCTATTGGAGCAGTTTTATCAGTTTTGGTATTAAAACCCAGTCATATTTTATCTCTGGTGTTGCGGAACTTCATGGGTATAGGTTCAATGATCCCTTGTCCTATGTCATTTAGAGGTCCCTTTCCTTTGTATCCCATTTGTGTGAGGAAATAATATCCCTTGCCATACTATTCAGGGGATATCTTCACATGTTTGACCTTAGTTTCCACTGGTTCTCCCTTGTAAAGCCAGTCCAAGACTGCCTATTCTTCTGTGTTATCTGAAGAAGATGTGGATGCCTTTATCATGCCAGTTGCCTTGTGTACTTCTAGCTTTTTGAATGTTAGAGGTGTGAATGTTGATGAAGGTTTTCCATAAGATATTGGTGACACCATAAGGTCTATCAGTGAGAGAGTCAGGTCAAGCTTGTACTCTCCCATACTTGTTTCTTCAAGTTTCAAGGTGTTGCTAAAACTCTTCATAACCATGTCCTTGGTAGTTTCAGGAGCAACTGCATCTATAGCCTCTTTGTTGTGTGGGATCATGCTACCTGCTTTGATATTGTTGTAAGTGTAGTTAGCATCTACAGGAATTGTCACTTCAACCCCATTATGTGGGAATTTGATGCATTGGTGATAAGTGGATGGTACAGCTTGCATTTTATGAATCCATGGTCTCCCAAGCAGGATATTATAGGCCAATGGTAAATCCATAACTTGACATATGACATTCCTCTCAATCGGTCCGACTCTAATAGGTAGAGAAATAAGACCCCTGGAGGATCTTTCTTCCTCATCAAAAGCTTTGATGGTTATCTTGTTTCTAGTGTCAATTATTTATTCTGAGAGACATAGCCTCCTGATTAGATCCAGTGTACATATTTTCAATCCTGCACCTCCATCTATCAACATGCATCTAACATGGGATTTATGAATAAGGACTTTGATATGGAGGGGTTGATTATGTGGATGGGTCAATGAATTGTCATCCTCTTTAGAAAAGGAGAGGTAGTGCGGTGCTAAGATGTGATTGACCATCACTTGATACTTGTCTATATCAATATCTTTTGGAACATTAGCAGCATGTAGGGCTTGTTCTAGGATTTCCCTATGTACTGTGGATAGCTTGAGCAACTCAAAGATACAAATTTTGGCAGAGGTTCATTGCAATTGGTCTACCAAGTCATAGTTTTCTCTAGGGATAGTGATCATGTGTTTTGTTTCTAGTTTAGGAATAGTTATAATAGGAACCTTGGATGTAGATCTTGGTTTTGGAGGTCCTTTGATTGTAACCTGTGCTTCACTCAGTGTTACAACATTTGAGTGGGATGAGACACCTTTAATCATGATCACATTGATGGATTCAGTTTTAATGTTAAGCATATTAATCACATTGTCTCTTTTGGAATATGTGTAGTTTACCTCATTACCCTTCCCTTTAGATGTCTCCACTTGATTGTAATTAGGAAAGGGTTTGTTGAATGTTGTATGATCTTCATTGGTAGTATGTCTATCTATTTTGATCTTACCTCCTTCGATGAGGTCTTGGATAACATGTTTAAGTTTGAGACAATTGTTAGTCTTGTGTCCTTTATTTTTGTGAAAGACACAGTAGGAGTTATCATCCCACCACTTGGGTTTGACCATTGGTTCCCAAGGTTTAGAATCAAGAATCGTAAGAACTTTGTTATCCACCAATGTTTTTAGAAGATTCTCAAGAGTCTCCCCCAAAGGAGTGAATGTTCTTTGGGGTTTTGAAGTCCATGTTCGTTCTTTGTTGTTATCATTGTTCACTTTGGGGACGGGAGGTGTGACCTTAGCATCTTTTCTTGCTTGCATGCCATTGGTTAGATTGAATTTCTTGGGTTTAGGATTAATGTTAGTGGTGTCAACCACTCTGTCATTAACAACATTCTTGTTTTGTTTCCACCATTTAGGCTTGGAGTTGGATTTGTTTCTTTTGTTTTTATTTTGAAGGGTGATTTCCCCTCTTTTAACCATGACTTCCTCAATACGGAGGGCATTTTTAATCATTCTATCAAAGCTAGGAGAGTCTTGCATTTGTAGAGCATAGCTCAGCTCAATTCAAGCACTAGATTATTAATGAATATTTCCATCTTCTCTGTTTTGAGAATGACCCTTGAATATCATGCAAAAATCTTCCTCCATCTTTGTAGGAAGTGTGTGAATGATTATCCAGTTTGTTGTTTGGTGTTACATAGGTCCATCATAGTTACGTCATGTTGGATGTTGTAGGAGTAATTTTGAATGAACCTTTGGATTAACTCCTCAAATGTCTTGACCTTAGGGTTTATTTTTGAGAACCACTCCATGGCATTGCCTCCTAGAATTCGTAGAAATATTCGCATGAGGTATGTGGGTTCGTGCATGTACTCAATGCTTAGAGCACAGAATTCCCTTACATGGTCATGTGGATCAGTTTCTCCCATGTACTTGTCATACTTTGGCCTTTCCATGTTGGGAGGAAATGGGACCATAATGATACTCTTGTCAAAAGGAAATGGACAAATGGTGTCCAACAAGTATTTCATCTTGGGTTTATCTTTCTCCTGTTTGAGATTTGTGAGTTCCGTTTGCATTAGATTGAGCTATTTGGTGAGAATAGATATTGGGTTTGGTACCTCCTTTTCTTTGAGATTTTCTACATTATAATCCTTGGGTAACTTGACACCTGAGGATGCTAGATGGAGGAATTATTTTTCTTTATCATCACCAATTATCCGTTCCAATAGCTTGTGGATCCGCTTACTTTGTTTTAGTTTTTCATATTCATCTTCAGGGATCTCTTCTTCACTGTCTGATCCAAATAGATTTTGTTCAAACTTGGGTCTTTCTTCCTCTTTCGTGCCTTTGGATTGTGCATTTTTACCTTCATTACAACCCTCAAAATCCTTACTCCATTCGTTAGTGTTGCTATCCATTTGAGGGGAATCTAGATCAAGAAGGGAACTATGAGATATTTCTCCTTGAAAGTGTGGTGTTTTAGGAGGCACTTTAGATTTTTTAGTTGTGTACTGGTTGCATCTTGTGTTAACCATGAAGTTTGTTTCTCAACTTTGTTAACATTTCCCAATAGTGCAAGTAAGGATTTTAGATCGTTCAAGTGGGCATGTCTAGGTAAAATAAACTATTTGGTGGATGTAAATGATTCCAGTGTCAGAGGGTAAGAATGCCTTGATAGTGAGATGGGAACCAAGTTGTTGATAGAAAATAGGTAGACCACACGTATTGAATTGATCATGAAAGATTGACTAAGCATGCAAGGTGGACATTTCGAAAGTGTTTTGAAAATACAACAGGGAGACCAGAAGAGACAACAGGAACCAGCTAAAGAGAAAAAAGGGTATCCTAATCAACTGAGACTTCCTAAGAAAAAATTCTACAAACACCCAATGTCCTGAATGCGAGCTCCCAGATGCGAGCCTCTGATGGTACTAGATGCGATCCTAGAATCTGGATGCAACTTCTTGCTGACCAAATGTGATCCTAAATACCAAATGCAATCCTAAACACTACATGCGACTTGGGAAATATAGGATGTGATCTTATGATGTCTTTGTCAGTTTCAGTCAGTTTTGAAAAGTTCATTTTCAAAGTGTGTGGAGTTGCTTGTTTCCAGATTTCATTAGGAGGCATCGTAAGGTGTGAAAAACACTTGTACTCCAGGGTTTGAAATTTGTTGATTGTTTTGAGAAGATTATCTTTTTAATGATCTTTTGAACACGTCAAATAGTTTTGCATTGTTAAGAGGGTGAAACAAACACTCATCTTTTCCTATTCTCTATGTGGAGGATGAAAATCTTTGCTCATTGACTCAGGTGCACACTCAAATGCTAATCAGAATACAGCTATCACCAAACATGCAATGGCTCCAGTCATGATGTTGTATTAGCTGACTCCAAATGCAAGTGAGGGCATAATATGATGAGTGTCTAGGGGAAATTACTTTTTGCCTTGCACAAAGATTATCACCCTTTCAGGGATGAATCAGGAATTCTTTCAGTTGAATTTGTTGTAGATTATTGGGAAATCCATTTGAAACTATCCCCCATAGAATTGCACAAGGCAAAATTTAGGCGTATAGCCCTATGAGTACCCGAATATATGTAGTCTCTCAAGAAAGATTCAAGTGGCTCCACTCTACATATACCCAGATATGTTCAAGGAATGATGTTAAAATTCCAAGAACAAAACCAGTTCTGTCTTTCAAGGCTTTGGCCTACAAGGAAGCAACTATTTATAGTGAGTTGGAAGGGTCAGCGTAAAAATTGTCCTCACTTGGGTCATTCCCAGGAGATTTTTTCCTCAACTGGCAGGCCCTCTACTATTTAAATGTATGTAACCAGGATTGGCGAGCTTTGGATGTCTGTATTTTTTATTCTTTCGAAAAAGAAGAGCATACTCTCCTAATCTAAACTGTTTTCTCCCAAAACACTCAAAGAAAATTTCATTCCTTCAAGCTATGTTGAGCTCAATTTAGTTTTTCCTATTCTAAAGAAAATAGGATGCTTGAAAAGGAAAGTTTGCATTGTTCAATTAGCCACAAAATTTAGTAATTTTCTTGTTCAATTACTAACCCAAAAAGAGTTAAACGATTGAACTTCTTCTTTAATCCCACATATTTAGTGCTTTGTTTTTTTCATTTACTATTCCCAAAAAGAATTAGGTGATGTGTTTGCTTGTTCATTTACCCCAAATTCTGTTCAATCCCTAAAAATGATGTATGAGTTTCTAATTTTCCTTAAAAGGAAAAGAACATAATCCTCTAGTTAGTTTAGTGATAAATTGGAACATGTACTTTAAGTTTGAAAGCAAGTAAATAGAGGTCAAGATGGGGGGTTGGAAACCTGTAAAATTGAGTTAGTATGCATTTAGTTCAACTCCCATGAAAATCTCCAAAAACAATCTACAAACACTTGTTAAGCTGCAAAAATACCAAAAGCACAACCTGTCAAAATGTTAGGATTAGGCAAACAAAATGCACAAGCTTTTTAACCAGATGCGAGCCTGAAATCTTACTAAATGTGAGCTAGCATCCTATATGCGAGCTTCTTTACCAAATTCGATCCCTTGCTGACCAGATGTGAGCCTAAACTGAAAATGACCCAGGAAATCTTGGATGCAAGCCTCATTTTCTGTGGTGTGAGGGCGTATCCCGGATGCGATCCTGAATGACTAAAAATGATCCTGTGATCAAATCCTAAGCATGCAAATTGGCAAAAAAGTATTATAAAATGAGGCCAAGTTGAAAATCAGGCCCCATGATGGGTGCCAGATATGTGCATGTGTATTTGGGTACCTGATAAGAGAGACACAACACATCAATAAGTCATTGCATTAGTGTAAAAAGGTTAGATAAACATACAAAACCCACTAATATTGACCTATTGCCTTATAACTAGGAAGAGTATGATTAGTAACATGATAGCCCTCAGATTATGCTACAATCAGTGACATATATGATCTAGCATGAAGGATTTTAGTTTAAAAACAAGCTAAAAAGATGAGAAAGCATGCATCCTAGCTTTAAGAATGGAAATGAGAACAATGTAAAAGCATGAAATATGAAGTGAAATGTGATTCTAAGATTAATCTAACAGCATAAAAATGCATTAACAATCTAAGGTGAAGGCTTCTTTGTTCTCAAAAATGGCTTCTATTTATAGAAGAATGGGAGAGACAGAGAGAGAGAGAGAGAGAGGAGACAAGGTTCATTGATGAGTTGAGGGACTCATTAATGGTGGTGTAAGAACCATTAATGTCTTGAGCATTAATGAAACATGGAGGAGACATAGGCTTAAGGCATCTTCATTAATGGGGCATTAATGAAAGCCTTAAAGAAGCAAGGGGAGGGTGTAAGAGGATGGCTTGAGAAAGTGGACCTTTAGGAAAGTCAAGCTTGAGAAAGTGGACTTTCTCAAGTGGGTTGAGTTGTTAATCATTCCTTA
>MU225818.1:999377-1014904 GCA_018584345.1 Thuja plicata | reverse complement strand
AAAGGCTATTGAAAAACAAATGTATTATTTGCAATGTATCAAATGATTTAGATGATTCTATTTGATTTAAAGGTTATAAAGGATACTTAGGAATATAGATGGTTTTAAATGGAAAATTGAAATGAAAGTACGTTGTATTTCTTAATAAAGAATCTTATAACGATATGATGTAGTTTGCTTTAAGAAGTAAATCTTGTTGTTAGCTTACTTAATGGACTTAAATGAATCATGCATTTAATAAGAAGGGAACCTTGGAGGAATCTAAGTGAATCTATGTTTTTTTTGTTTAATTTTTTTTAAAATTCAAAATTTTTCATAAATTATTACTTAGGTTTTCTTTTACAAAGAGAATCTTTGTTCTCTTCCCCGGTTCCCTTGCGGGGCATGACATACTGGCCCGTGGATCTAGTGGATTTGGTTGTTTGCCTGGAGGTATGCCATCGGTGAGGGGTTCCTTTCTACTCTGAAGGTTATATGAATTCCTTTGATCATTCTAGAAGGCATGTACCTCAGAATATTCAGGTTTGTTTTCTCTCGAAAAAGGGAACACAAATTTGTCTTCTCTTGAATAGTCTTCTCCTGTATAGGCTTCTGAACCTCCTTCCTTTCCAGACTCATAGGAATTGAACACCATAGCATTGAATTGCACTGGGGGCCCCTCTGGACTCTAGGTGTAGTGGTCTTTGGAGTTGTTCACATATCCATTATTGTCCTAATGCTTAATTGGAGCCCTGACAAAATTGGCCTCTGAAGCCTCATAAGTATTGGCATTGTCTTCTGGGATGCTTCCTTTATTGGGTCTAGTGTTCCATGGCCGATTTGGCGTCTGCTGTCCAAATGGTTTCTCGTATGTGTTGTTTTTGTTGTATACATTAAAACCCCTGTTTGGATCCTGAGGGTATGTATTTGGACCAGCAGGCGCTCGTTGGTATCCACCTTGATTTTGGGGTGGGTTTAGCTTCATTATGGTGACCTCGCTAGTGAGTTGTGATAAAGTCTTCTTTACAACATCTAACTCAAAATCCATAAGGGCATCGGGCTCAGCTTGCGGTATAACCCTTTGTTCTACGAATGTTGTCTTATGAGCTTCGTAGCCTGGATAAGTAATAGATGTAGGCACGGTTGTAGATGGCTGTGCTGGTATGGGATTTAGCATAGGTAGATGACTGGCTAAGGCTTGATTGTTTGCTGGGAAAGGGTGTGGGACAGCAAGATTAGTCATGATGGGCATAGCCACATAGCTTCCTTCTTGGGGGTCCATTTGCTGAGTGAAAGTGATGGCTTCATTGTACACCTTTTTGATTGTGTCTCTATCTGCCGGGGGAAGTCTTCTTAGAAAGATAGAGGTGAATGGATCTAAAGCTTTCAAGTAAACTTGTATGACGGACTCATCTGGTATAGTGTAAGGAGCTTCTAGCTGTTGGTACATTTTGTGAAAATGATGATTAAACATAGCAATGGGCTCTTTAAGATCTTTCCTCGTGGTTATGAACTGATGATGTGTCATAGCAGGATCGACATACAATTTGAACTGATTGAGGAATTTGGTTTCGAAGTCATTCCATACTGAGATAGACCCTCATGGAAAATTCAGGTACCAGTTGTATGCAAACTCTCTCAAAGTGTATGGGAAATAGACGACAGACAACGTCTTGGTGGACAATCTCTTTACGGTTGCGAATTTCCTTGAAGGCACGGATGTGTTCTTCCACTGTCTTAGATTCACCATATATGAATCGTGTACAAAAATTCTCTAGATTTTTAGGTAACTCATGGAGCTACCCAAAAAAGTTCAAAGGTGAGCTTGTTGCGTTAGCGAAAAAGGCCATTGGACGCGGTTGTTGCAAATGTTGATTTGGCAAGTTCTGATTTTGGTCAATGACTTCGTCAATAGTTGGGGCAGCGATGTGTGATGGTTGTCCAAGAGGATTTTGAGGAATGGCAAGGTGATGAGAAGATTTATCTTTTGCTTTACCCTCGTCGTTGCGAGCTCTTCAGTGGTGAGTGAGTTCAAGAAAATTGCCTCATTTTGGAGATGATCTAAGCACATGCTCGAATCTCTCTGGAGACAAAGATCCAATATTATCCAATTTTTTGAGTCTTGAGGCCCTCCTTCTAGCGCCACTTCTGTTGAGCATTGTTTTGACACAAGCCAACTTTCTAGGATCTCGAGATTCGATTTCCTCTCTTGAAAGAATAACAGAGTTATTCCCAAGGTTCTCCGAGGTCAAGTCACAACCTACTTGGTTACTTAGTTGAAGATAAATGTGATTGTTCACGAGGAGGCCTTTGCTGGTATGTTCAAGACAACAAACTGCAAAATACTGTTAGTTTCCTTTTTGGTGTTTTCCATTTTAACAAGTATGGATACGGTAAATAACATGCAACTTTGGTATTTTTAAGATAGCGATTTTCAGAATTTTAAGACAGAATTTAAAGAGATGAGGGTAATAAGAAATGTAGCTAATTGTAAAGAAAGGTGAAATCCTAAGGACATAAACCACTGTAAACCCTTCCTTGCGAATTGAATGCTGGAGAGATTTGGAACAACCCACAAAGCATAAATCAGACCATGTCACGATTCACTACTCCATAGATGCAAGCGTTTGGAGAAAAGATATGTTTTACTCATACGAGATATTCAAAATCTATCAAATCGTGAAGCCACCAAGACGTGCGCACCCACGAGATGGATTTATCGTTAAGCCCAAATATAGCATCCTCCACACATTCATCACAGCAAGGTAGATAGACAACAGCAAACTCCAACTAAAGGTAGAATGAATTTGAAACACAACAACACAAAGAGCTCTCTGAAAATAAAGAATAATGCATGCACACATTCAATAAATTCATATAGATAGCAGGAATTCACACACCATGAATGAAGCACCCAATGTAGATCTTTATTGTATTAAGAAGTCGGCCTTTTACATTGCTTTTTTATTACAATATATAGAGTTTTGATCTACAACTCTGATTTTCGGAGCTAGGGCATCAGAGAGTCTAAACTAAAGAATAAAAGCTAAAACTAGAACTTTGCTAAAGGGAAACTACTGTTAACTGATACTATGTAACTTGCATAAATTCTTTAACCCATTTACAATCCATTTTCTCATGCAAAGAGGGCAAAATCCACCAAAGAAGAGAGAGAGAGAGAGAGAAAGAAGGTAAGTTTCTTCTGTGAACTTGGAGTCTTCTTCTTGATTCTGGTGGTTCTTCTTGGATTCTTCATTTGAGGCTGTTACTGGTGGTGGGAACTGATAGGAGACCCTTAGTCCCTCTAAAATGAACTCAAGTTATCAATTCATCTGATATGGAGTCCAATTGGTGTTGATAAAAAGTGACCTCACTGGAAACACCCAGTTTTTTTGGACCCCAACCTCTACCCCGAAACTTTTAATGCCTTTAAAATTTCCCAAGTGCTTTTCAAAATCTTCAAACTCGGAGGTCCCAAGACTTCAGACTTGTCATGGGCCGAAAGGCCAAAAAAATAAGAAGAGGCCGAAAGGCCGAAAGGCCAAAATCTTCGAAGGCCGAAAGGCCGAAAGGCCAAAATCTTCGAAGGCTGAAAGGCTAAAAAATACTCCTTTCTTTCGAGGCCGAAAGGCCGAAAACTCTACCTTAGCAGAAATTTAAGCCAAGTGTGAAAATCTTGCCCTGTCCACCTGGTAATTAGTCCTTGGAGCTTTATCCAGGAAAGACCTCTGGGTGAGCTGTCTGGAGCCTCTGCACTATCTCCTGAACCTCTTCAAAATTGATCTCTTTCCTTCTTATCTTGGTGACCCTTCATTCTTGCTTCTTTCTGAAGATAGTTAATTCAGAAGCGAAGAACGTGATATCTTCTTCATGCTATGAAATTCTTTGTATTTCCTCTTTTAGGTAAAATAGTTGTTGCAGGGACTCCTCGGTATTAACTCTGGTTAGAACGTCTTTGAACTGTTAGACCACCTCTTTGGAAGGACGTAGAGCCTATTGGTTTTCATCCTGATAGACGTTGAGGCCGACCCCTGTGAAGAAAGTATCTATATCTTTGACCCATTTTATTACCTCCTCTCGCTTGTCAGCTATAAGGGCTTGGTGTTTCTTGTAGACCTTAATTATTTTGATCATTTGTTCAGTCCATGCCTTAAATTTGTCCAATTATTCACCTTCATAGACTTTCACCAAAATCTAGAAGCGTTGCTTTTGGATTATCTCCAAATCCTGGAGGGCTGCTTACCACTTAATCACCTCTAAATCTATACCCCCATCATCTTCCACCAGGTCAATGAGTGAATTAACTTCAACTAATATGGTCTGGTACAGCCTAAATACCGATGGAATCACCTTCTCTCTGAATTGTTCAAAGTCATTTCTCCAATCGGCGCTTGCCTGGATGAAAGAGGGAGTCAAACCTGCCGGCAAATCTAGTGTAGCCCTTTTATCAAGTATGGCTTGTAATGAAGCCTCTGAACAATTTGGGTCAATAGGACCCACCATATTTTGAATTTATCCCTTTAGATCTTCATTTTGATCTATCAGGTATTTTATGGTTTCTTCATCCTTGTTCATGAACCCTAGAGCGTGCTTCAGCCCTAAAGCTGCTAGTGTCTTGCTCCCTTCTCTAGTAGGTTCACCCAAATCCACCTCCCTGAATGTATAACCTTCTGACAATCTTGTTGTCTAAGAAGTGCTCGGGGGTGGGATAGCTATCTGGGCTTTCTAATGACTCCCGGTGTCCTGAGTCACATATGACATGGTCCTTGCGGGTACATTGATTTTTGCCTGGTGGAAGGCTTGCCTCACAGAGGTCATACTTGTATCATCTCCATCCAATTCACTGGTGTAAGTTCTCTTCCTAGGTTGTATCTCCTTAGTAAACCAAGTGGGTTTGTCGGATGCAGTTACAGGGTCATATGGTGCAACCTGGAGGATTAAAGTTAAGCATTGTACTTCTGGTGTTATTTATCTCTCTGATTCCTTCTCATGTCCTCTTTCATGTTTTCTCCCTCCTTCCTTCATTCTTTCCCCTTCTGTATCCACATCCATTTCCCCTTCTTCCTTCTCCCCCTCCACCTCACCTCATTCAGTTACCACATTTCCCTCTTCTTTTTCCGGGGCCTCTTCTGCAGAAGTGTCAATTGATACCATTGACCTAAGATGGGTCATGGCCTCTAGCGTGGTCTGGAAGGGTGATGTATCTTTAGTACTCACTGCTTCTTTGGAAACCTGGGTGGCACATGTTGAAGGGATTGATGTTGGTGGAGTGGGTGTTGATATGGCTGGAGTGGGAGATGGGAGAATGGTAGTAGAGTAGGGTGGATTTGGCATAGGAGTAGGTGTTGGGGTTGGAATTAATGGTGGTGGAGTAGGAATTGGAGGTGGTAGATAAGATGGTGGGGTAGGGACATGAGATGGTGGAGTGGAAAATGGTACTTTCCCTGCTACACGATTTGTAGTTGTGGCTCGGGCTATCCCACTATCCTAAACCTCAGGCTCTTGAGTGGAACTAGGGACATTCACTGAAGGGTTGGTGAATTGGACCAGTGGTTGAGTGAGGATTACCTGGGGCTGAATAAGCAATGGAGCTTCAGTGTCTATATCTTGGTCATGATCAGAAAAGCCTTCAAGTCCTTCAAAATCAGAAAGCATAAACTCATCCGATCCTAAGGCATCCAAAGGATTATCCTGCTCTTTGGGATCTTCTTTATGTTTCTTGGTAGTTTCCTTCTCTCTCTTTTTTTGTAATCTTGTTCTTTAGACTAGGGGCTCATCTCCTTCTGCTTCCTTAGACCCTTCTTGTACCATTTCCAACTGCGGAGATTCAGAACTCTTCTTCCTCTTATATGTTTTCTTCTCAGTGGTGGGGGGAGATTGGCCAGAGGTAAATGGGCCTTCACTTGATAGGGGTTGTGACGACCCTACTGGTCGGTCAATCTGGCCTATCATTCTAGTTTTCTTGGGCCTAGGATTAGAGCCATATTCAACTGTTCATTCATGACCATACACGGTTCTTGGCTTCTGAGGGGGAGCTTTCTTGTATTTAGGCAATGTGGACTTCTCCCCTCGCTATTTTTCTACTTTCCTTGAGGGCTCCATCAATGTTTTTACCGAGATTGGACTCATTTTGTGTGGCTTCTTGATCCAAGATATGGTGATCTTTATCACATGCCTCACCCCGAAGTCCATGTCATCATTTTCATCCTTGTCCACCTCTGCGTTCATGATCAGCCGATCATATACCTTATCTTTTGTGTAAATGTCTTCTAAGACCTCATCTGAATCACACTCCCAAACCTTTGAGGAAATAGGAACCTTTAAAACCTCATTTTCCAGAGCGAGGTTCATTCTGCAATAATCTTGGATCCTGACCTCATGATCGTCTATTCAGTTTATCTAGTGATCCTCCAAGTGTGGCTCATGTATGTAGAATTTGCCAATAATGTGGTTGTAAGTACCTATGGGATCAAAGTGGGCTCGCACCGTCTTATAAAGCTGTAAGGGACAGTCATCACATTCAAAAGCCAGGGATTTGCAAACCTTCATGTCTTGTAGTGTATATGGTCCCAAAGAGATGGGAAAGTCCCAACAGTGCTTCTTCTTATGCTTTATGTGCTTGTATGCATCCGCGAGCTGCCTGGCCATCTCTAATATGATTATCCAGTCAGATGGATACCTGGGTAGCTTCTTTGGTTGTATGGTTGACCCAGCTATCCAAATGTACATGAATGTCCTGAACTAGATAAAATAGGCCCCAATGGCCCTTACCTTAGCAGCAACTTCTTTTGACATTATTTTAGCAAAGTCACCTTCAATAGATCAGATGATTGCAAATATGAATGTGTCGTTGACTATTCTATAATTAGGGGAATCCTCTGGCATATTCGCTCCTTTTACCAGTTGCGGGTATACAAGATGGGGCCATGCATTTGGATCATTTAGACTTCCCCTCTTGGTGAGGCCAAGGTAATCTGCTCATGCAGCTAGTAGATATACCATGTAAGTGCTCATGTAAAACTTGGGATTATGCCTTACTACTGTCAATTGCTCGTCCAAATTGTCACTAATAATAGTGCCACGGTCGAATCTTGCCTTTCATTCCCGGATCCTTTCTATCAACAGGATCATCCAATGCTCGAGTTGAGTGGATTGTGGTAACCCATACACCCGGCTTATCAATGTTATAGCTTCCTGGATGTCATCCTTCATATAGCCTCTTCTGAGATCTATTTTGTCCAATTTGTTCTTAGGAAGCGGCTGCTTGAGGTAGTCTTTATTCATCATCTCATGTATGGCTTGTTCCCTGTTGTCACACCACTTGGTCCCCTTTTCAATATAGAAGTCATAGAACTTTTCTACGCCCTTGTGAAGGTGGAAAACATCCTCAATGACATCTGTCCTAATGTCCAGTACCACCTGATCCTCTGAGTTTACTACCACCCTCTTATCTGAATCATAGTGATGAGCTAGGGTGACCACCAATTCTGAAGACGAAACAACCATTGGGTGTGCCACTGCATTCACTAGCCCGAATAGGACTAATGTGGTGCAATCATCAGATCTATTTGCTGGCTGGGAGCACTGAGTCAGGAATTCATTCCAATCTACATTCCCGATATTGGTATATGTTATCTCATTGTGCTTGTTTCCCACCTTTGAACTAGGGGGATTCCCCTTGTATTGATACTTCATTAGGGAGGTTATCTTTGGTTTAGTCATTCCTGCAAGAAAATACGAATATCAGTAGCTTATTGAACAGGAAAAAACAATTTAAACTAGGAAAGAAAGAAAAGGGAGTTGTATAAACAGCTAAGTGCAAGTTTTTGCACTTTCGAGCGTTTCAAGGTTTCGGACACCGAAAACTAGTTTGGAGGCCGAAAAGTTTGAAAGTGCGAAAAAGGTTTATTGGAAGGACAAAGTCCGTCAGACCTTTCACGCTCCAAAACTAAGAGGTGTTTTCTTACAGACGCTGAAAGTCTGTAAACTATGAGGAACTTCGAAAGTTCGAAAGAAGGTTTCGGGAACTTCCCCTTCGACCTTTTCAGACCTTTCAGATGTCCGAAAGACCAAAATGTCTGAAACGACACTTAGCAAGATTTGACGATCCGTTTTTGGCCTTTCAGAGGCTAAAAACTTGTGGCAAGGGCCGCGACCGACGAAACAACAAAAAACCCTAGGCCTAAGACAAACGACACTAGGAAACCCTAGGTCTAACAGGGAGGGACGTCCCTATCGAAGCACAAAGGCACAGAGGCCCGAAAGGCCAAGAAACAAAATGCCCTAGGCTAGACAGGCACTAGGCGCAAAAAAATAAACCCTACACCTAGACCCGAAAACATGAAGCGAAGGTAAGCAAGAAGAACCTACCTCAAATGAACTAGGAGCAGGAGGACAACCAGGCGGCTTGGAAGCTAAATCAGTCGACGAGGACGAGCAGAAAAAATCGTGGGCAGAGGCAAAGAAATGAAAAGTGATTTAAAAAAATGAAGGCCTCTTCTATTTATAACCCGTGGGCTGACATCAGTGGCTTCGGTCCTTTCAGACTCCGAAAGGCCGAAAATGTTAGAGGAGAAAGAATTCTTCGACCTTTCGGTGTTGTCGAAGTCTGAAAACACCAAAAGGGCCAGGTCTTCGGCCTTTCGGCCATTTCAGCATTTCAGAGTACCTAAGTACTCTGAAAGGCCGAAAGGGCCAAAAGGCCGAAAAAGGCTTCTTCCTTCCTCTAACTTGGTTTCAACAAATTTCTTCAGTTGCTGACTAGATTTCTACGAGGGGCAGACATGACAAAGGAAAAAAAGACAAAAAGGAGGGGGTCCCCATGGTCAGAGGACCAAAAAATGGGGTGTGTGTTGTGGACCCACAACACCATTCTTAGAGGCCAATTTTTCTTTACTAGGTCTATGTGCGTGATTGGAAAACATTTCCAGAACATACACAAGTAGTGGTTCTAGGGATTAGGTTCATATTAAGACACTATTCTCGTTCATGCGCAAGGTTTCTTTGTCCCTTGTTCATTGCTTGTAGACGTTTACTTGAAATCCCTAATTGTTGTTCTATGTGCCTGATTATCATTTATAAATCTAAAATTGATCATAGTTGGTTAAAAAGAACAATCAAAACTGAGTTCCCCGAGTTCTCAACCCAACTTTCGAGTTTACTATCATGCTGCTACCTTGCTTATTGTGAACCTATTACCTAGTTAGCATTCATCATTTGGAGAGTTCAATTCATTAATCTGACTCTAGGGTTACCTTATTTTTGTCGTTCCTGAGTTGATTTGACCATTGTGGACCTAATCCTAAACGCCAAAACTTGTTGGTCATTTGGATTCTTGTTTCATAGCTCCCTTGAGTTAGCAAATCTTGCCTTATCTTGTTGCCAAAATCAAGACATGCAAAATTTAGAGACTACCCTAGTGGAGAAAGATTTCTCTTAGATTCTTTGATCGCATCGTTGGATTGTGGGTATTCACTTGTCTAAACATATCATTTTATCTCATATTATTACATTTTTATATTTAAAACTCTTGGATATTTCCATAATTGTGAGACCTTTGGACATATTGTGTTGGCCAATCGTGAGACCTCTATGGCGGATTGAGTTGACAAGAGTTACAGACAGTTACATTATTACATTTTATTAACTGGACAAGTGATTACTTTACTACCCTAGTGTGATACCAACGCTTCTTGGAGTCTTCCTATTTACTAGTGTTTTCCCTCCCATGTCATTTACGACTAGGTTTCAAGTGAGTCACGGTGAATAACCTCAAGTTAACTTTGATCAATTACCCTTAGTACCAACTCGTAAAAAATGTAAAGGAAAAGAACCTATCTTTGATCAACCACCTAAGTGAGAAACAGAAATTGGGTTTAATCCTTCTAGCCATCTTAGTGAGTTGAACACATCTAGAGATTCCTCACATCTTGAGTGTAGAATCTTTGAACAAGACATGTTATTCACTGGAGACAAAGACAAAAGCATAGACGACATGATTGATGATAGATTATTGCAAGAACGTGGAGTTGAGCAATTAAGGCCTCACAGAACTCATGAAGATATATATGGATCTACTTCAATGAATGATTTTGATAGATATTTACATGGAAGAAATCAGCACTACTCTCCATTTTTACTTCCCCTAGATTGTCACCTAGATTTTTCCATCCTATGGATGATAAAGCTAGACAAGTTGAGTTGGAAAGGCTAGCCTACTTAGAAAAAAAGGAAAAGAAAGCATCTCAAAAAATTGATAGGAGTGTGGCTAAATCAACACAATTGAGACAGAATGTTACTTCTAGAGTCCCCTTCTCTCCTGGAAATGCTATGGGAGGACTTAAGGATTTTGAAAAAGTCAATGAGGAATACTTGAATGCCCATGTTACTCATAGGGCTGAAAAGATAGTAAATAAGATGATTAATGATATACTTTCACAAGGTGGAAATGGTTTTGTGCCTTCTACTCCTCTTCTTGAGTCTCCTAAAGGTAATAATGAAGAGAGGCGTCTTGAGCAAGAAATATGAGCCTACATAGATGCATACATACAGCATGAGGCTGAAAAGAAAGCTAATGAAATAGCACATAAGAGACTTAATGATATGCTTTCACAAGGTGGTAATGGTTCCCCACCATCTACTCCTCCAGGATCTCATAGAGCTACTCAACATGTGTCACCTTCACCTTCTCCTAGGAGAAATAGGAGGCAACCATCACCTCCTCCGATGTGACCATCTCCTCCACCTAGGAGAGGTTCATCTCCTCCAAGATATCAGCATAGACAGTATTCACAGCAATATCCTTAGCATACTACACATGGTTTTGGTATAGATTATGATTAGCTAGAACAAGATCCCGACTTTCACAAGTATATGGATCAATATGTTGAAATCAATAAGGATAAATATTTCATGAATTTAATCAACAAAGGTGTTCAAGTACCTTACAATTTTGATGTGTATAAAAATATCAAGAGACAAGATCCTTCTTTTCAAGAGCAAACAGAACAGAATGTCAAGATGTTGATGGATAAACTTACACATAAGAATCCATTCTCTCTTCAAAGTGTTTGTCCTCTACCTTTTGAGAAGAGTATTCTAGAGGTTGAATTCCCCAAGAAGACAGAGTTTCCACATTATGATAAATACAATGGGAATGGAGACCCTAGTGATCATGTGAGACAATTTTTCACCTTGAGTCTAGAGTTTTCAAGCAAAGAGGCCTACCTCATGTGATTGTTTCCTCAAAGTCTAAAGAGCCAAGCTATGGAATGGTTCACTAAGATTACTCCTCCACTTAAGAATTTTGAGGAACTCGTTCAGAAATTTATCCAACACTTCTCCTACAATGCTCGAAACCTGGTTTCATTGTTGGATCTATGCAATCTCAAGCAAGAGCAAGGAGAATCCTTTGTTTTTTTCTTACAAAAATGGAGAAAGTTATGCTCTCGCTACTCTAGGGAAATACCTGAAAAAGAAAGGATTGATATACTTGTGAGAAACTTGGTTCCTGAAATGAGAAATGAATTAGGCAAATCAGTTTTTGAGACCTTCCATGTTATGGTAGAGACTACTTTCCGTATTGAAGATGTTTTAAAAAATCAAGGGATTCTCAAGACTAATGTAAATGGAAACAAGAATAACAACAACAATGGAAATAAGAACAAGAATACTTCTTGGAATAAAGGAAATCAACATGTAGTTAATGATGGTGTAGTTGACACCTCCAAGTCTAGTGATCAAGATGTTTTCAGATTATCAGATGGCATCCATGCTATGAAACTTCAAGCACCTTCTCAACAGAATAATAAAGGCAATTCTAAATCCAATCATAGAAATCCTCAAGAAAGAATGATTTTTACAAAGATTAATAGACCTTATGAAGATATTTTGAAAGAATTGGTTGATGGCAAGATGTTAACTTTGATTGAGAATTGGCAAGCACCTACTACAGAGGGCCCATGTTGGGATGACAATGCTTATTGTCGTCATCATCAGAGCAAGACTGATCATACTACAAAAAATTGTCAAAGGTTAAAACATGATATTCAGAACTTGATTGACAATGGAAAATTAACAATTGACGGTGTTGGACCTACTACTAATGATGATCATAAAGCTTATAAAGATCCTTTGCCTAAGTATGAAAAGGGTGAATCATCCAGCCTAAGAACGGAAATGCTCAAGTGAATTATACATACACCAATAAAGATTATGGATATACCAATGTTGATCAAGTCATCAACATGCTTGAAGTTAAACAAGAAAGTTTTAACATGCTCAAGTTCAAAGATCCTTACTATCATGAATATAGTTCGAATGATGAGGAAGTTAAAACTCCATTTAATCTTAGGAGTTCTAGTTCTAGTTCTTCTTCTACATCTGAGAGTTTGAATGTTGCTCCCTATGTTCTTAAGGATACTCCTCCACATCCTAAAACTAAGCAAGTTCCATATAAAGATGTTGTGTCTAAACTCGTGTCTACTTCAAATGATAAACCTAATTTTGATCTTGTAAATCAATTGAAGTCTACTCCTGCTAGGATTTCTATATTTGAGCTTCTAGAGTTGTCTCCTAAACACAAGCAAGTCCTTGAAGATGCTTTGCGCACAACTAATGTTCCCAACAACTTAGATGTTGATCAATTCCAGAACATGGTTAACCATATCACTACTTCACATTACCTTTCCTTTTCAGAGGAAGATGATCTAGCCTTAAGTCATCCGCATGACCTTTCCTTACATATTCAAGTCATGATCCATACAACCATTGTCAAGCGTGTGTTGATAGATGGGGGTGCGGGGCTAAATATTTGTCCTTTAGTTTGCTCAAACAATTGGGATATTCAGAGCAAGTCATTGATACTCAAAGACAAATCACTATCAAAGCTTATGATGAAGCTGAGAGAAAGTCTAAAGGGTTGATTGTTTTACTCATTCATATTGGGCCAATTAAGAGAGACATTGTGTTTCAAGTGGTTGACGCTAATCTTCTTGCATACAACATTTTATTAGGTAGACCTTGGATACATGACATGCAAGTGATTCCCTCTACATATCATCAATGTGTTAAGATTCCTTTTAATGGGGAAGTAATCTGTATTGTGAGGGATAATACTTTATCTATCAACAAGATTTCAGCTAAGTCACATGTTCCTCTCAATAGCTCTTCAGATGAGATATACACTTATTTCAAATTATGTGAAGACAAATTTAAACATCTTGATATAGGAATGGGAGAATACAAGATCAATTATGTTGTTACTCTTCCAGTTTCACCTCGTTCCTATGGATTACCTTCACATGAGATGAAACCTTCTTCTCCTACTAAAAAAAAATTTGATACATTTGTTATATCCTCCATTCCTATGGAGGAGAAAGAAGAAATTGTTGTTAGAAACTGGCTTTATAAGGATGAAAAGGTTAAACATGATGAAAACTTTTCCCCAAATCTTGCCAACTATGGGAAAGGTTATACTTTTTTGAAAGATATGGGCTATCCTGGTCATGGACCTTTGAGTCATAGAATGGATGCACATTCTGAACCCCTTGATTGGCTTGATGCCAGAAAATGTAGAGATACCACTGGTTTGGGATTTGGAAATAATTATGATGATGGACCCATCTTTGATGTTTATGATGATGAAGATGAGGAAGTATATATACTTGATACTACAAATCAACAAGATATGTGTGTTGATTGGGTCCCTTTGACGAACCTTCTTTGGGGGGATGGGCCTACTCTAGTTAATCATGACAAAGAAGCTTCCACTTTAGGAGCCCAACATGTTAATGAAGCTTCTACATCAAGAGCCCAACATGGTGCAAACATGGAAAATGATGAGTCAGATATTGAAGATCCTAATAGAGAACATCAGCATAAGAATATTGTTCATTTGATGGAAAGAGAGAGATTTACTTATGATAACAATCAAGCTTCCGCGTCAAAAGGTCCCAAACCATCATGGTGTAAACATCTTAGTCGAGATTCAAAAACATATTCACATGAGTATGAATGGGATTCATTTTTAGAACCTTCTACATTTGATTTTGGCATCGATGTGATTTATACTTACGATGCTCAACCCAGTGCAGTTAATGAGCTTGACTCTCTGGTTATTAGAAGGATTTATGATTTAAGTGTTATTGAGGAAAACCACATAGATTCTGACTCTTCGGTTGCCAGTGAAGATGAGATCCATATTTTCAACCTTGAGTCTTCCACATCCTTATCTCTCATGCACCCTGATCTTATTGATTGGCCAAAACAAAACCAAACACCTCAATTACCCACATTTCAAAATGACTATGATATTGCATGTTACCTTAATGTCATTGAACCCGTAGTTTCTTCCACTAGCGAACCAGCTACGAGTATGACAGAATCAGATATCAAGTACCTTAGCCACAAGATAAAGAGAAGTGAAAAACAAAGGAAAAAGTATTCTAATGGTGAAAATCATGTTGTGGCGGCATCAAAAACATCCACGGATGAGGTACTTGGTAGATTGCCCAGTTATCTTCAAGATAGATCTTCAGTTTTGATAAAGCCTACTCAGCCCATACATTTGGGAACGGCTGAGAGTCCACAGAGTATTCACCTAGCTCAGTCATTATCTACAGAAGAAAAAGAGGCTTTTACTACATTTTTCCAGCAGAAGAAGATAAATTTTGCTTGGACTTATTCTAATATGCCAGGACTTGACACTGATCTTCTCATGCATCACTTATCTATTGCTCCTGGTGTGAAACCCGTTAAGCAAAAATTGAGAAAAATGCATCCACATTGGTCTTCTATTTATTTTCCTCAAGGGAATGGTCAAGTTGAGGCTTCAAACAAAACCCTCCTAAAAATCTTACATAGAACTGTCAACAAATCAGGGAGAGATTGGCACTTATAGATTAATCCTGCTTTATGGGCTTACAGAACTAGTATTCGCACTCCTACTGGTGCTACACATTTTTCATTGGTTTATGGTTCTAAAGTTGTTTTTCCTTTAGAGGTTGAGATTCCATCATTGAGAGTTACTCTTAAAGGTTTAGTGACGGATGAAGATTACAAAATTATGAGATTACAAGAACTTGAATTACTTGATGAGAAAAGAAAGGATGCCTTTGATCACATGAGAGTTTATCAGAAAAGGTTATCTAATACTTACAACAAGAAGGTTCGCCCTAGAGAGTTTTTAGCGGGAGACCTTGTTCTACGTGAGAATCCTAAGAATCAGCAAAATAGAGCTCAAAAAGGAAAGTTTGAGCCTAATTAGTTGGGTCCTTACATTATTACAACTTCTTTTGGATCAAGTGCCTATTTGTTATCTACACCTGAGGGGGATCAACTCCCCGATCCTATCAATGTGCTTCATCTGAAAAGGTTCTACTCCTGATGTCCATTCTTGCTGGGGGCATCTGTATATATTGTACATATTTATGGGTCCTGCAAAGCAAAAAAAAATTTAAAAATGATATATTCCAAAAATCCAAAAAAAATAAATGGTATTTTTCAATACCGAAATGGTGTTTTTTTTTCAACACCACCCCAAATAGTGT
>MU225818.1:961220-979350 GCA_018584345.1 Thuja plicata | reverse complement strand
TATATATATATATATATATATATATATATAAGATTTACAAAATTAAGAAATAATGGAAGGGGAAAGAGAATCCAAAAAATGATTTAGAGAAGTTGAGAAGGAAATTAGACTAATGACCAAAAGGAAAATGTTGTAAAAGATCAAAGCCTCATTTTGGATATGTCAGCCAAATGTGTCCATAGTTGAAGAAATAAATAAATAACAATACCAATGGAGGAGCTATTATTTCATAAAAGAAAGAAAAAAAAAACTACTAAAGGAGATAGATAGAGAACAAGACTGACAAACAAGTTGAAGATAAAGATTCTTTGGTAGGAAAAAAATTTATATTGGTTTCTAATGATTGCATATGGTTAAAAAAAGAAATCAATGAAGTGAAGTTGGAAAGGGTTCCCTTGTTAGATGTGAAGACTTCAAGTTGAAAAGATTTCAAATTTTTAGTTTGTGAGTTCTTGATTGGTTAGTATATATTTGAGAAGAATATTTTGGTTATCTCTAACTTGGGACTTTTGAGTTACGAAAATGGTAGGGAGTTTTGAGTTACAAAAACGGTAGTGTTAGTTATATCTCAACAAATTATATTTTGTCAAAAGAGATTGAGCATTTCTTTTTGTAGTCTAAGGTATGGAAATATTTCATGTTTGTTGCTTGTTATGTCTTATGTCTCTGAAAAATTATTATCATCGTGGAAATCATGCATAAACTGGAGACAGGGTAAGGGATACAACTTGAAGTATAGGGCATGTGGAGTTTTTGTGTCAAGTTTCAAATTGTTTTCGTATTTGGGATTTAAGTAATTTATTGAGGGTCAAAATAGATAGATGCATTATTGTTGCTATTGAGATCTCATCTCTTGCATTTGGAATGAAAGGAAGTTTGAATTATAAATTGCATAGGGTTTATTGTACATTCTAACCACATTGTGAAAGGTCAATATTCATGGTTTATACATCACTCATAAGAGCTAAGGACCACATTTGAAGATGATATAACGAGTGATGGCTAAATGGATATGTCAATGTGGATTGTTTAATGCTAGATCACTGTTAGTAACATATGTACCATTTTGATGTTAAGGGTTTTTGTGACTAATTTTGTTATGGTTTTTTTGAATATGAAGATACAAGCAAGTTGGAGGATTCATTAAGAACGAGACACTAAAAATCTTCTAGCATCATTAGAGAAAGATAATTAATTCTCCTTTTGGGTGATCAAGCAAAGACTTCTATATAATGGGTCCAAGAGTTGTGATCTTAATGTGTTGAAAGATCATTGGGTGGCAATCACATCATTTACCAAAGGTGAGATGCTTGATCAAAATAGTGGTTGGTTTGATTTGGATGTGTTCAACATTACACTCTTTAGAAGGTCACAAGAAAAAACAAGAGTAATATGGAAATTTCTTCATAAACACAGAGTTGACATAATAATGATGAATAATGGTTTTAATAGACATGACCCAAGGTCCACTTTGAATAAGGTTCCTAATGTTAGATGTATTTCCCTCAATACTTCAGGCATTGTCCACACTTTCCTTGCATTCAAAGAAGATATTTTAGCCTATTACCATTATTGAGGTGTTTGCAAGGGGTACAAGGTGGACGCTCACAATAACATTTATGAGTTTAAGAAAAGGGATGCAATATTATAACCATGGTATGATGTTTCTAAATTATTTAATTTGATAACTTTGTGGTTTGAACTAATGTTACCTTCTATGGGCACATCATGTAAAAATATATTTTTTGGAAATAACTTTGTGCTTAATATGTGTTTAAAAGGTCTCAAATATTGGAACTAAGTACTAAATAGCATTATTATGACCTATAAAGTGTTGTTTTGGTAAAATATGTAAGCGTATATGATTATTGTAATAACTTTGTAGTTCATGTATAATGTAATCTATGACATTTTGTAAAATGTATAATTGATGGTGTCATCATAAGATCCAGTGGAATGTTCACAAGGTGACTATTATATCATTCATTAATCACTTTTGTTTGGATTACTTTTGAATATAGGATCCTAATATGTTGTAATGGTCTTACTTAATCTGATTTTTTTTTGTGTTTTCTCTCTAAATTTCTTGGATTGTTTGCAATAGCTTAATAATGTAGACACTAAAAACTGGATAATTCCTCTAACGCAATATGTTTACTATCATTCATCTTAAATTTTTAAATAATATTTATTATTTAATCAATTTGTGTCCTTCTACTATAATCTAAATTCAAAATCATTTGTTAGAATAACTAAGAGGGGGGAGTGAATCAGTGGCCTTAAAAATTAATCCAAAAGATCCAACCAAATTTTATCTCTTAAATATAATACCTTCAGTTATCTTACAGTCCCAACAAGATGTATGCCATAAATAATCTTTAACAAATATAAACTTCTCAGTAAGATATATTGTTTATCTTTTCTAGACTTTACCGAATAGAAACAAATAAACTTAGTGTTAACCGATCAATCCAGTTTCAATAATGTGTAAAACAAAATATCAATGCAATGTAACATATACACATTTGACACAGATTTTTATCGTGGAAATCCAATATGGGAAAAAACCACTTGGGACCGGTAACCCAAAATTTCACTCTTCTGAAGTGAGCTCAGTGAAGAGCTATCCATGTTAAAGGTTACAATACACATTGTTAAGTGCGACCTTGTTAGAGGATTTAAAACCAACAATTTGTCTTTTGACCTAGCACTCACTATGTTGTCAATAAGAAAACATTTTGACACTCTTGAGTATCTCAAAACAATAAGGACTGTTAAATCACACTCGGTTAAGAGATTTTCTGAATCAATGGATAAACTGATACAGTAAATGATCTATTCAAAATACAACTTTGATTTGCAAATATTTAGATCTATTGTTAGTTCACTAATACCTCTCTGATCAATATATACTTCAGTTCCTTTGCTTTCTTTCTTTGTTCTTCTTGGTGAATGCTCTGTCCTCTATTGCTCGGTGTCTGCAGAATTCCTTGGCTCTGTTCTTTAACCTGTATGATCAGATCTACATGAAGAATTATATCTTCACACAAAAATATACTCAAAATTCTTCCTTTTGATAATGAATTCCTTGTCTCTTTATATAGACATGATTAGTCACTCACTCTCCTTGTTTTTGTCGTAGATCTCTTCTTGTTCCGTAAAACTTGCCATGCTTTGCTTTATCCCGTAAAGCTCTGGTTTAGTTTTATTCTGCAAATCTCTCCTTGACAACTGTGAATAAAACACATTTTTAATCTTCTTCTTTTCTTTAGTTTAACTGATCGTTGATAATAAAGTAATCAATCAGTTAACCTCTAAATTGTAGCTCTGCCAGCTAAGCAATTTTTTCATTCTTTAACTCCAATTATGCTTGGTTACTACTGTGCTTGGTATACACTGTGAACTGTCACTCGGTGTATACAAAATTTTTATGTTTTACCAATGACATAAAATTTGTCTCTTCAGATCTTTAAGGTTTATGACAATATGTGTTTGAACAATCAAACCATATCAAGTTGACATCGATGACAATACAATACATTAACTGATTTAATGTCTTGCATTCACTTTTACAGCTCGGTGATCAACTTATCATCTTCAAACATTTAATCAGCTATCGTTCACCAATCTCTCCCTTTGGCATTGATGGAAACACAATGTGAAATATGCAGTTTAAAATATGCCATAACATACCAAACTTATTGTTTTATAACCTAATTCAAATATATGATTCTCGGTAAGCTCTTCTAGCTTAGATTTAATACGTTTAATCACTACAAAAAAATGTTTACCATATAGCTCTCCCTGTAGATTTGATTATGTTGTGTGCTCTCCCTTTCTTCATTCCCTTCAATGGATAGGTATGCAGTGTTAACTCTCTCCAATTCTCTCCCTTTGATGGATGGTTATTTAGCACTGATGACAGAGATTTGTTAGAGTTGCCACCAAAAACTTGTTGGGAAATTTTAACACAATATGAATACTACAAGAGTAACTTTGATGGGCTAACTCAACTATAATTTAATTCCAATTTTAATAAATATACCAGAGATTGTCTGAAAGTTCAATTTTATAAGCTCCCCAGCAGAGTCGCCAAATTGTTAGCACTTTTTCTTGCAGAACTAACTTAATATGACAGTATACTTGTATACTTGATTCCAAACTCCTATTTTATGCAAGAAAAGGTCTAATTGATGAGGATTGGATAGGTCCTCCTTCTTTTTTGAGCTCCACAAACTCAGGCAGGTATTACCTTTAATAGTTTACTGCTTCTCAGTAACTATAACAGTGGACACTGGTTTGCTAATTTTCTTATATCACATCAACTTATAAAACACCCTATAGATGACTGAAATTAACTTGATACAGAGTTTAACCAGGAAAACTATGATTTAAATGATAGAAAACAACAATGATTTAAGGATTCTCATCCTTCTTCCTTTTGAAGTTCTCTAAATCTAGGAGGGCTAACCTAGTGATTATCTCTTTAAGGAATCAATAAACTGAATTGTATTCTCAAATACAGAGTTACTTAACAATATATATTCTTTATAACTGAAAAAATGAATGATTGAATGTTTTAAATATTTGGATGATGATTAACTATTTGCCAAACCCTAAACCAATGCCTAATCCTTGGGCAAAGAGTCAATATCAAATGTAAATCCACAACAAACCAATTAATGAAAATATATGCAGCTTGGATAGAATGCCTTACAAACTATCTTTCACTCCTACACCCCTGTTATCAGATCCTAACACTAATTTTAACTTTCTAGAATCACCTGTAAGAATTACTCCTTCCTTGAAAGAAGTCACAAGTAATTTCACAATCACCTTGTAATTGGTATATCTAAAATGCCTTGCAAATTAAACATACAAGAGTTTAAACAGAAATATAAAGAGATGACACAAGATATAGAACATAAACGATAATGTATTTTATTAATGTTTTACTATTTCAAATACATTCAGTAGACAATAAGCTCAAAGCTAAGACAAATTTGAGTAGTCTGTGAAGACATTATATTTTTCCATTAGTATATACAAGGAAAAAACATGATAAACATTGTTGGTAAAGAAAACACCGACAGACAGGGCCAAGCACTACCTGATACTGTCAAATAGAAAGATCACCGAAAATGCTAAGTACAAAGCAACCCAACACACTATGTAGTGTTACCTAATGACACAACAGACAGTGGAACCCGACGAGTAACAAACAGTGCAATCCGATGAAATAGACAAGAGAGGAACCCGACAGATCAAGGAAACCTGACGGACAGTTCAAAGAATGAATACTGATAGAATTTTAGTTCAACCCGAGCATCAGACACCGAGAGTTAGTTACATCCTGAGAAAAGTGGATCTAACTTCCACGTCAGATAAAACACTGAAGTTTTATATTTAGCTTCTTGATTTGTTTTAAATCCATTACTTGAGGGAAAAGCAATGTAATTATTATTGTTTTTACCAGTCTTACTAATTTAAAACATGCAAACTAAATGATCAAGGTCGAGTTGTAAACCTTGGATCTAGAGTTAACATTGTAATGAGTGAAACTAGAATAGGTTAAAGAACTTGTATAAATAGATGCTTAATCAATTAAGGACAGTTGTTGGTGTTCGATGATGATAGTATCCTCTGAGAGCATCTAAGGACCAGACAAGTGAATTCATGCACAAGTACAGACAAAGATCAAATCTATTTTCAAGAACAAGAACCAAGGCTATCAAGAAGCAGAGAAAAGGTATTAATCAATCACTTTAGGTGATATCTATACATTGTAAGCTTTAATGGATCTATGATTAGCAATTATAGATTGCATACACTCAGGTCAAACATATTGTCTACATTCTAACAAGTGTAGCAACTTAAGAAATCCTTTCAAGAAAGGTGGATTTAACAATCCTTATGTAAATCTCTTAATCGAGTGCACACTACATCAGTGCTACTAAAGCTCTTAACAGAGTAGATCTTAACAGTTCTCCACATGATACTCCTAATAAGGTAGATCATCAGAAGTGATCACAATTGTAAGCCTTAACCGACCCTTTCCAATATGCAGAAAGTGAAGTTTTGTGGGTGCCATCCCCACCACATTTTTTACCTTCTAACAAGGGTTTTCTACAATATCATATCTTGTGTTATGTGTCAATTACTTTCATGAATGTTTCTATGAATGTATACATGCTTAAAGAGTTTATGAATTGATATAACATGCATAAAGAAAGAACATCAGATAGGATCGGTAATGTTACAATTTAGTTACTAAAGGATTAAGATTAAAAGTGTTAAAAGTTTTAGAGGTATCGATTCACCCCTCCCCTCTCAATACTACTTCCCATTAATTCCAACACTTGGTATCAGAGCTGGATCTCTTGCTTTGAAAATTTTAAACACTTAAGAGAAAATATCATACAATGGAGAAGTACAAGCTTGAAAAAATATTGAGAATCAGAAAATAGAGACACAGATCTTCTATGAGAAATACAAGGCTACAAGAATCAAGATGAGAGAGCTACTGGATGAAAGAAAAGCTATGGCAACTCGGAGTAATGAAAAATATTATCAAGAAGAAGAGATACCTAATTTATTTGAATCATCAGGATCTTTAACTAGAAAAACATCAGACACTTCAGAAGAAAACATCACAAGTCTGAATGAAATCAATCAACATCTATCAGAGCAAATAAAGATGTTGCAAATTGGTCAAGAGACACAGATGGTGAGGATGATTGATGTCATGAACAATGCTACACAGACTGAAATAGAAAGAACACTAGTTATTGATGATGGGAGGAAGATTAGAGAAAAGCTACAAGAGAAAGAATAAAAAATTTAAAGACATACTAAGCATCACCATGAGATTACCAATCAGATTATTCTTATGAGTCAAGAAGCAAACAAAATGAATATGGAACTCATTGAAAGAATATAGACTATCGGTGAATTAAGAGAAGAGAATGAAAAATTGAAACATGAAGTAAGAATTCAGCAACAACATAATGATATGATAAAGAGAGCTGAAGAAAGTACAAAAAGGATGGATGAATTCTTGAATGAACAAAGAAGACCCAACACCAACACTGGAATAGGGTATACTGAGCATGGTGAATCATCAAATGAAGTTGATCCAAAAGATGTCTACACCAATCCAAGACCAAGAAAGCTGATATGCAATTACTGTGGAAAACAAGGCCATACTTCAAATGTTTGTAGGAGCAAAGAAAAAGGTGTTCCTAAATCCACATCTAAATTCATAGGATATTGTTATAATTGCAACAAGAAAGGACATAAAGCATATGAATGTAAATCAAAGGTGAAAGAACCAAAGAAGCAAACCTACATGGACAAGTATTGTTCTACCTGCAAAATGCATGGACACACATCTCTTGAATGCAGGAAGAAGAAAAATGAAGCATGGAAACCCAAAGATCAAGAAAATACATATAAACCAAGCAGAGTCGGTAACTCATATGTTTGGGATTACAATACATGGATAAGCAACATACCATGTGGTAGAAATGGTCATAGATGAAAACTGCATGAGAACATGGACCAAAAGGTCTAGAGGCTAGACCAACCCTGGAATGACATGTTTACACTGTCATAAGGTTGGAATCTAAAGAAATACTGCAAAGACCGAATAACAAAGAAAACCACTTTTTCCAATAATAACACCATTGAAGATATCAAGAAAATTAGAAAGAAAATGTGGAGGAAAGCTTCAACAAATGAAGAAGCTAGAACAAGCAATGCAGTCAGTGACACCTCATCCAATGGATCTAGTGACATCACCACCCCCACCTAAAGATGAACAAGTAAGTATGGAACTGCATTACACCAAGTCATATTTTGCATCAGTTCCATTACACTTTGATATATATTCAAAATCTGCATGAATAAAGATGCATATGATACTACTTGTTACAATTCTGAGAAATCAACCCCGTTGGTAAATACATACCAAAATCCATCGATGCACATAATAAGTTAAGTTGTCAACACTTATCGAGAATCATCGGTCAACACATAAAAGAGCTAAGTCGCAAGTGTAAACCGAGACTTGTCGGTAAGAAAGCAAAGAGACATTGTTGTCTTGGCATCACATCAAGATCCATCGATGAAAGAGACAAAGTCTATAGCTACCTAGAGCATCACATTCTCATCGAAAATGTTATTTTTGATTCAACCGATGAACTCCATCTTTATACACCAAGGAGTGGTTGAGCATTAATGACACACTTAGGGCAAAAGTCTATAAATACGTGATAGAAGGGTTTCATTCTTCACCAGGGATTTGAGCAATGAAGTAGAGCGAAACCAGAGCAAGAAATGACCAGATTGTAGAGCATCCTTGACTCAACTCAAAGCACTCCAAACAGATCAATTTCAGCTACAAGGATTGAAGTAAGTAACAAGCATAACTAAGAGCTCTATTATTATTTACAGGAAAAGCCCTAAATACAAAAAATGATGACAACCACATCGAGAACAACTAAGTTAAAGAATGAAAAGAAGAATATGGTTATACTGATCAAGAATAGCACTTGTGTGGAACCAAAATACAAGATATTCCCAGAGTTTGCCTTGCAACCTGATGAATCTAGTGCATTTTCAAAAATTCCACCTAGGGTTTTATTAATTGAAGAAGTTAGATCTTATATTCACTGCAAGATCTCTAAGATTGGAGATCTGGAAGTTGATCAAGCTTACAAGAAGCTATGTGATGAATAAGAGAACCTGAAAGATGAATACAAGCACTTACATGTAAAAGGGATCACTAGTGCCCTATACTTCCCGAGATTCTTCAAAACTGATTGGATTCAATTAGTATTGAGAAGAATGCATGATCATAAGTTATGGCTGGATGAACCAAAGAAGATTACAAAGGATGTAATACATGTTCTCACTAGTTATCCCATAACCGACAAACCAAGAGCACATAAGCATCCTTCTCTACCAGAAGTTGAGATACTGACCCAAGTTGTATGGGAAAATCGAGGACTAAAGGTGAACACTATCACCGACGAAGAGCTGAGATTCGGTGCATGTGTTATAGGATACAAGATCTTCCAAGCAAGCAGACTAAACAACATTGCATCAACAACAGTAAGCACAACCTACAAAATTTTTTAGAAAGGCATACAAATGGATCTATCTGAAATCCTACAGAAACAACTTGATGAAAATATGAGGGCAATCAGGTCTGCCAAGTCAAACACATGTAAGTTCGGTTCACTCATCATGTGTATATTATTTTATTTTCAAGAATCATTTCCTTCAATTGGTAAAGTGAAGTGTGACACTACCAAACTAGTCACAATGCAAATTAGTGAACTTATCAATTCACTAGGTGATAACTTTGATTCAGTACTTCATTGGACTCAAGGAAAAGATGATAGAGAGAGTTAGGATTCTAGAACAATTGATAGAAAACATAAGGAAGAGATATGTTTCATGGTGGACACAAAATTCACATATATTAAGCCAGTTGTATCGAGGACAGCCTGGTTAGCACCACTTGACTATGAGATCAACATAGATCAAGAAAAAAATGCAATTGATGCATTGTTGAATGAACCCTTGGATAAAAAACAAGATAGGTTTGGAACCTATGAAGAGGCCAAGACAAGAATTAAAATAGGCCTAGTTATAAAGAAGACTATCAATAAGAAGAACAAGATGGTAAAGAATCTTGAGAAAATGTTGTCGGTAGAGGAGGAAACAAAATAGAAAGAGGACACCAAGGAACAGTCAACCATCGGTGTAGAGGAACAAAAGAATGCAATAGATTATATGAATCCACAAAGTCTGATGTAACTCCTCATCCACCCAATAAATCAAGAACTACAACAACTTAGAGGACAAGGAGCCAAACTACAAAGGTAGATACCACACCTCTTAACAAAGGTCAAGTAAGGACCTATAAAAGAAAGCAGAAAAGAAGAAAAGAAAACACCAACCAAGAGGAGAAAAAGACTCATCAGAACTAGAGAAGACTTGGAGGACACAACACAAGATGAGAAAGAGGAAGAGGAAGAGCTACAAAAGACAAAAACTAAAGTGCCACCAACTATTGATGAAATTTGTGAGTCAATGATTAAAACAGGGTGTGTACAAGACTCAAAGGTTAGGAGATGGCTAACATTACCACTTGTCGACCAAAACAAAATTGAAGAGGCATTGATCCAGATAATGATTAAATACAAGTATGTTCCTTTACAACTTGAAACTTATATGCCAAAGGAGCTACTAGAGAGATTGTCCGCAAAATGGACATATGCTTTGACCTCTGAAAAGCAAATAAGGGAGAGGATACTTGTTTCAATCATGCCTCCTGAGTCCAAAATGGAAGAGATAAAAGAAATGATGGAAAAACACTCACATAAATTTTTGGCTAAAATAAGAGCCTACAAGATATTACAGGGGAAAATCATTGAGATTGACAGGCTAACAGATGCAAAGTGGAAAAAAAATCTTAATCTACCTGCAGAATCAACAAGCAGTGAGAATCCTTTACTTCTCACCAAGATACCTCATACCAAGGTACAAGAAAATAAAGCAAGTCCCGAGCACATTTCTTTGAATAATACTGAGGACATAGATCCCATAGACTTAGAGAAAGAAGCATCAAAAGTCATGGATGATCTTGTCATTAAGTATATTAAACACTATGATTCTGACAAGGATCCAAAGAAAGATGAAGATGTAATATTTATTTCACCAAAAGATCAAACCAAGAATCAAGCATTGAAGACACAAGGTGATAAGGACATGGATGTTGCTGATGAAACATGGACAAAAAATTCCATCATTGACATAACATGAATGGACCCTATAGTAGAAATTCAAAAAGATGAAGATGTCACTGTTCCAAAAGCCCAAACCGATGAACAGGTCACAACTGCAGATGTTGCATAGGTGAACACACAGATCAACATGCCAGCATTGATGGAATCCATCAATATGATACAAGAACAAGAGAAATAACCTATTGAAAATACAAGCATACCCAAAGACACGGGTGATGCAGCAACAAAAGATGCATCAAATGAACCAAAAGATACAACTGCAGAACCACAAGATGCTACCGATGATCAGCAAGACAAGCTGACTGATCAAAAAAATGGAAAAGAACAACAAGTTCAAGATGGAGAGAAAAATAAAAGTGAAGCAAAAAAGATAGATGATACAACAAAGGAAACAGTGGATAAAACTGTAGATACACCCAAGGTTAATGAAGAGACATCTTCACCTAACCGACAGGTTGACACCAAGCTTTCACCTAGCACCTCAGAGAAAACAAATGAAGTAGCAATGGTAGTTCATACATCTACTTCCACACAAATCTCAAGGAAGAAGCAAAAAATCAAGATCAAAGAATCCAATAACTTTGGATGAAATTATTGAGATACTAGTATGTGATCCTAGAACATTGGATCCTACTAAACTAACAAAGTATGTAAGACTTTGTGAAAGAAAAGCTATCCAAGATAAGCTTAGAAAGGCTACAAAATAATATAAGGTAATCAAAGTTGCAAAAGAAATACTACACCAAATAGTACCTGATACTAATATTTATCAAAAGAGTCCTATGCTTGATCAATTAGTTGTTCTCACCAATGCTATCACATCTCAGAATATAGATGCTGAAAAGGAAATTGTGTTGGAGATTTACTTCTGGCAGCCAGCTGATTGTATGTTTGTCATTGATGACAACATATAATATATAGTAGTGTCCTGTATGTACTTATCAGATGATGCTATCAATCCTTGCACGGTTATATTCATGTTGTAGAAATGTTGTTTATGTTTTGTTCATACACGCAGACTCAGATATAAAGTTTCAGTTGTGTAATTTTGTTAGCGGCAGTTACAGTTTCTAGATTTTTTCTGTACAGAGCCAACGTATTACATTGGTTCTTGAGTTGCACCTATCTTCAGGATATGTGTGTGTATATTCAATTTTGATTATGAGTTGAAGATAGTTATCTAAAGGTGCCAAATGTGTTTCAACAAGATTGCAATGATAGAGTTAATTTGGTGAGGCCGACTTTGTGAAGCGTCGCGTCTATTCAGTTTATATTACACAGTTGTATTTATGCTTGCATGATTAGTTAAGCCAACAAGGATGTTACAAAGAGTTTCCTAACAGGTCCTATGATCTCATACTTTGAGGAAGATACTTATAGTAGTTCATTTGTGAAACGCTAAGTGTGAATGATAAGAAAAGAGACAAAAAAAGTACAGAGCAGAATATCAGTTGTGTTTCATTCATCAAGGATCTATGTGAAGAAGTAGTGGAAGATTACAATACATTGGAACTGATCAAGATAGCAGGTCTACTCTACAGTTCATCATCAGATATAGTGCATATTTTTTCTATAGAAGGTTGTAGCCTTCACCATTGAAGCAATGAGCTTTTGGACAATGAGTCCTCACCCTTAACAGGGTTATTTGTAAAAGACTCCTAATAGGGTCAAACCCTTAACCAAGTCACTATACTTATTGCATTGTAAAGAACAACTCCTAACAGGGTTGCAAGATCTTCTACAGGGATTATTATAAACAAGTATAGTTCATTGTGGGTGTTAATTCCCACAGGGGTTTTTACCATTTGGTTTCCCCGTAACCAAATTGTGGTGTTTTCTATTGTGTTATCTGAATGTGCATTTACTTTATTGTATTCTAGAGTTAATAAGAGTAAAAAATTAAATTAGCTGATAACTGATTCACCCCCCCCCCCCTTCTTAGTTATCCTTTGGGACTATTCTAACAATTGGTATCAGAGCCAAGTGCCTCGAAGAAGAATCCTAACAACTTAAGGTAGATTAGATGGCATACTTCAGAAAAGAGAGTCCTAAGTTTGATGGGGAAAATTATCTGGATTGGAAGAGCAAAATGATAACACATTTACAGTGTGTTGGTTTTGACATCTTTGAGATAGCCACACAAGAAGTTGTTATTCCCTCTCTAAAAGATCTCTCAAGAGATGATGCCACTAGTAAACAAAAGGATACATTCACAGCTAATGCAGTTGCCAAAGAAGCCCTTATAAGTGCACTATCTGAAAGTGAATTCTCTGAGATCAAGAAAGTTGACAGAGCATACACAATATAGAAGTATTTGGAAGACATGTTTGAAGGAGATATCCAAGCAAAGATTGCGTGCAGGAAGACATGGAAAAAGAAATACAACAATCTTGAGATGTTACCTGAAGAGAACATCAGAGCCTACAATTAGAGGATAAATGAAGTAGTTTCTGGAATTAGAAACAATGGTGGAGAAATTTCAGAAGAAGACATAATGGAAAAGCTGATGACTACATTAACAGTAGACTATGAAAGCAAGATCAATATTCTAGATGAAACAATGGAATTCTCAAAAGACTTCAAGAGAGAGACTTTGATTAGTAAAATCTCTGCATTTGAGATATCAAGATTGAAGACTAAACCCAAAAGTGAAACAACTTTCAAAGCCTCAGTCCATGGTAAGAAACCTTTACACATCTCTAGCAATAATGAGAAAGAAGAAGTTGATGAAGAACTAGAAGAAATCATTGCCATGATTGCTAAAAGAGAAAAGAAAGGCAAAGGAAAATATGAAGGACAACTTCCATTCAAATGTTTTTCATGCAACAAGATCGGTCACTTTGCATCCAAGTGTCCTACAAGAGTAAAGAAATTCAGATCTGATTATAAACCTAAATACAAAAAGGAATGCTATCATGCTGAAGAAGGTGTAACTGGTAAAGATTCAGGAGAAGATGAAATTGGATTCATTGCCCTTAAAGACATGGAAAAATTGCTTGAGGATATGGACATTGAAGATGAAAAGGAAGCACAAGAGCTAGCCTTAATTTCCAAAGTAGACATCAGAACTGATTGGATCATTGACAGCGGGTGCTCAAACTACATGACAGGTGATAAAGATAGATTTTTTCATCTAGACAAGTACAAAGGTGGCATGGTTAGATTTGGAGATAACACTCCCAAACCTATCATAGGTAGAGGATCTATCACCCTAGATAGAAAGAACAAGAGAGATGATGTTCTGTATGTTGATGGATTACATCACAACTTACTTAGTGTTGGACAACTACTTGACAAAGGTTATCATTTGGAATTCAAAGATAAAAAATGCACTTTTAGAAACAAAGAAGGAGACATGATTGCATCAGGCTCAAAAACAAAAGGTAAAGTTTTTTAGCTCAATTCAGATGTAAGTTATTTTGTTTCAAAAGTGGATGATAGTTGGTTATGGCACAAGAGACTCTGTCATATCAATTTTGACAATATAGTAGAGATAAGCAATGTCAAGGCAGTTAGAGACCTTCCAAGTATTGCAAAACCAGTTGACACAATGTGCAGGGAATGTGTTATGGGAAAGCATGTAAGGAGCTCTTTCAGAAGCAAGCAGAACTCAACTGAAAACAAGTTAGACCTTGTGCATACAGATTTATGTGGTCCTACTTAAACCAGATCATATTACGGAGAAAGGTATTTCATTTTGTTTGTTGATGATTTTTCAAGCATGATGTGGGTTGTGTTCTTAAAGGAGAAGTCTGAAGCCTTTGAGAAATTCAAAATATTCAAAGCCAAAGTTGAGAATGAATCTGGATTAAAACTAAAGTGTCTGAGATCGTATAGAGGAGGAGAATTCACCTCTGACTAGTTTTATGACTACTGTGAAGAACATGGAATCAAAAGATAGTTGAGTGCACCTAAAACCCCATAGCAGAATGGGATAGCAAAAAGAAGGAACATGATCATACTTGATACATCGTGCACTATGATGATTGAAGAAAAATTTGCGCACACCTATTGGAGAGATGCAGTCAATACAGCAGTCTATACTATCAACACAACACAACTAAGGCCAGGCGTGGATAAGACACCTTATGAACTTTGGTTTGGTAATGTACCTACAATAAAATACTTCAGAATCTTTGGTAGAAAGTGCTACATCAAAAGAGATGATGGTGTTGGTAAGTTTGATGCTAGAAGCGATGAAGGTATTTTCCTTGGTTACTATACTAAAAGCAAAGCATACAGATGTTTCAATTTGAGATTAAAGAAGATAATTGAAAGTACTCATGTAAAGATTGATGAGAAGTTCATGATTCAAGAGAGGTACTATGAATATGCACCTATGATTGAGGATGAACCCAGGTCTAGTAGTAAAGACATTGTTATAGAAGAAATGTTTGATTGCATTGATGTATCATGTAATGAACCTGAATCAAGAAAAGAAGTATCACAAATTATAGATGAGGATGTCACACCAAAAGTTTTAAAATTCACGTCTAGATACCATTCAAAAGATGATATCATTAGAGATCAGAGCAATAGTGTTTTGACCAGATCTAAAGAAAAAAGCCTATCAGCAGATGAAGAGGTATGCTTACTTTCACAGATTGAACCTTTAAGTGTTGAAGATGCATGCAAGGATTTTGATTGGAAGAAATCAATAGAAGAAGAATTAGATCAAACAATAAAAAATGATACATGGGAATTGGTTCCTAGACCTAGTGACAAAAATGTGATCTTGGAACAAAGTGGGTATTCAAGAATAAGATGAACGAAGATGGTACAGTGTTCAGAAACAAAGCAAGACTGGTGTGTAAAGGATATGCACAAAGGAAAGGAATAGATTATACTGACACATTTGCCTTTGTGAGCAGATGAGAAGCCATTAAGTTATTCTTGGCCTATGCAACATTCAAAGATTTTAAAGTATATCAAATGGATGTCAAATCAGCCTTTCTGAATGGTGACTTGAAGGAAGAAGTCTACATAGAACAACCTAAAGGATTTAATCTATTAGATAAACCAGACATGGTATGCAGATTGAAGAAAGCACTCTATGGACTAAAACAGGCCCCACGAGCTTGGTATGAGAGACTAGATGGTTATCTTACCAAGATTGGATTCAAGAAAGGAGCAACAAATTTTAACCTATTCATAAGAGAGACATCTAATGGATTATTACTTGTTGCCATATTTTTTGATGACATTATCTTTGGAGGTAATGACAAGCTTAGTGAAGAATTTGCAAAAGAAATGCAGGATGAATTTGAAATGAGCATGATTGGTCCTATAAAATATTTTTTGGGATTAAATGTAAAGAAGACAGATAAAGGAATATTCATAAATCAGTCAAAATATGTGAAAGAAATATTGAAGACTTTCAAGATGGAATAACGTAAGCCAGTATGCACTCCTATGATAACAGGAAGCAAGCTTTCTAAAGAGGATGATTCCACAGCAGTTGACAAGACTTGTACAAATATATGATTGGAAAACTTATATATCTCACTCACTCTAGATCAAACATATCTAATGCAGTTGGCATTGTTGGAAGATTTGCAGCTAAACCAAAACAAAATCACCTAATGGCAATAAAGAGAATATTCAAATATCTAAAGGGAACTATGGACTATGGTTTATGGTATCCTAAATTAGAGAATGTACAACTTCATGTGTATACAGATGCAGATTGGGCAGGTTGTATTGATGACATGAAGAGTACTTCTGGAGGAGCAGTATTTCTTGGAGATAGGTTGGTTTCTTGGGTAAGCAAGAAGCATAATTGTATCTCTCAATCGACATCAGAAGCTAAATATGTTGCAGTAGCATTGAATTGTTCAACAATGGTTTGGATCAAGTAGATGGTTAAAGATTTCGGTATACAGGTTGATTATCCTATTTTTAGTCACTATGATAACACCAGTACTATCAACATGTCTAAGAATCCTGTGATGCACACAAAGAAAAAACACATTGAGATCAAATACCATTTTCTTAGAGAAAAAGTTGTAGATAATGAAGTAAAATTGGACTATGTAAGCACCAAAGAACAGTTGGCATATATTTTCACAAAGCCTTTATCAAAAGATACTTTTGAGTATCTCAGGGAGAAGTTGGGAGTAATTCCCTCTCCTGAGTCTGATTAGATAAATCAACAAGTATGTTAGTCCATAGTGACTGATGAATGGTTGACTACTCTACTTCTGGAGTAGTACCTGTGCCTAATTTTTATGGCACCCTTTGCCATTGATGTCAAAGGGAGAGTATGTAGTAAGGGGGATAATATATTCTAGAGGAGTAAATAACCATGTAACTTAAAAACACAGACAAAGGAGCTGTAGTAGTGTAGAGGAATCTTTGATGAGGATATTGAGAAGATTGTAAAAAGAAAGAAGACACCATGAGCTAAAGATGTTTTTAATATCATATATTGCCATCAATGTCAAAGGGGGAGATTGTTGGAGATTTACTTCTGGCAGCCAGCTGATTGTATGTTTGTCATTGATGACAAAATATAATATACATTAGTGTCCTATATGTACTTATCAGATGATGCTATCAAGCCTTTCACAGTTATATTCATTTTGTAGACATGTTGTTTATGTTTTGTTCATACATGCAGACTCAAATATAAAGTTTCAGTCGTGTTGTGTAATTCTGTTAGCGGCAGTTACAGTTTCTAGAGTTTGTCTGTATAAAGTTGACGTATTACATTGGTTCTTGAGTTGCACCTATCTTTGGGATATGTGTGTGTATATTCAAGTTTAATAATGAGTTGAAGATAGTTATCTAAAGGTGTCAAATGTGTTTCAACAAGATTGCAATGTTAGAGTTAATTTGGTGAGGCCAACTTTGTGAAGCATCGCGTCTATTCAATTTATATTGCACGGTTGTATTTATGCTTGCATGATTAGTTAAGCTAACAAGGATGTTATGAAGAGTTTCCTAATAGGTCCCATGATCTCATACTTTGAGGAAGATACTTATAGTAGTTCATTTGTGAAACGCTAAGTGTGAATGATAAGAAAAGAGACAGAAAAAGTACAGAGCATAATATCAGTTGTGTTTCATTCATCAAGGATCTATGTGAAGAAGTAGTGGAAGATTACAATACATTGGAACTGACCAAGACAGTAGGTCTACTCTACAGTTCATCATCACATATAGTGCATATCTATTCTATAGAAGATTGTAGCCTTCACCATTGAAGCAGTGAGCTTTTGGACAGTGAGTCCTCACCCTTAATAGGGTTATTTGTAAAAGACTCCTAACAAGGTCAGACCCTTAACCAGGTCACTATACTTATTGCATTGTAA
>MU225818.1:947887-961151 GCA_018584345.1 Thuja plicata | reverse complement strand
TATAAACAAGTATAGTTCATTGTGGGTGTTAATTCCCACCGGGGGTTTTACCATTTGGTTTCCCCGTAACCAAATTGTGGTGTTGTCTATTGTGTTATCTGAATGTGCATTTACTTTATTGTATTCTAGAGTTAATAAGAGTAAAAAATTAAATTAGCTGATAATAGATTCACCCCCCCCTTCTCAGTTATCCTTTGGGACTATTCTAACAAATTGAAGCGAGAACTGAACAGAAGTTTGAATTCAAATTAGCAGAGAAAATTAGCCAAGAAGTGGCAGTGAACAAGGTGAAGCTTTCTGAACTGGTAAGCACATTGGACCCTATAATTTTAGAAGCTATAGCCTTAATTCAAAACTTATGCACGTTAGATCAACTCACAAAGGAGTATACTGAAAAGATAGTGCAAATTGATGCTGATCTTCAAGCAAGTGCACAAGGTCTCACAAACAATGAAGATGCAATCAAATTGCATTATGAACAACTCAAGAAAGCAAGGAAGTTGAGACAAGACCTACAAATTGTAGAAACAAAGTTTAGAGATGAGGTGAATGAGCTCCAATCTCTACTCTTACCTAATCTCACATTACTGCAACATCATATGACACTGGCAAGAACACTTATTGCCACCCCTGAAATGTCTGTACTAGACAATATTTATGATATGCATGCCAAAATTGCATTAGAGCACATGGCTCTAGTAAGACTTAAAGATAAATGGGATAAAATGATGGAAGATATCAAGAACAATCATTCCCACATTCTAGACACTCTATAAGTTACACATTTTTGCCAAAATTTTGACAACTTATAAGTTGTACATTTTTGTCATGATTATCAAAAAAGGGGGAAATGATATGTACAATAATCTTATATCAAAAAAAGTGATGACATTAATTTATCATTAGTATACAAACAACACTTTCTGTAAGCCGACACTGAAAGATAGGAGAGAGAAAACCAAAGATTAGATTAGGAGATCACCAAAAATGAATAAGTACAGAGAGAATCGATGACACAAGTTAGTGTGTAAACCGAAAATCACAAAGCAGAAAGATAAAGTGGAACCCAACAGAGGAACCCAAAATGCAAGTTACAGTGTAGACTGAAAAGATAGATACAATGCAACTGACAGTAAAAATTGAAGGCCAGTCAAGCATGACTGACAAATAGAACCGAAAGTCAGTTGCAGCCCACAAAAAGTGGATCTGACTTCCATGTCAGATAAAGAAAGTGTATTCTATTTATAGGACATTTAATTATTTTAAATCCATTTCTTTAGGGACAAGAAACATTAATGTAAGTGTTTTAATTAGTCTAACTAATTTAAAACACATAGACTAGGAGATCTAGGTGTAAGTTGTAAACCTGATCTTAGAGTTAACATTGTTTTTATCACAACTCGATGAAGTCAATCCATCTATAAATAGATGATGTAATCATTCATTAGAATGTGTGTGTGAGAAGGAAAAAGAGAGAGGAGAAAAGAACAAGAACATCTATGGATTGAATTGAGAGTTTCAAGAACTAGAACAGAAAAATAAGAATTTGGTTAGCAGAACCAAGAACAGAGGAAACCGATAATCAGAGGTATTATTCAATCATAGTTAAGGTGATAATATTTTTATGTGAACTACATAGGATCTATATCATAAATAGGAGATTGCATTTACCAGGTCAATTTGTAATTTGCTATCATTCTAACAAGTGGAGCAAAGTGTAAAAATCCTTTCAAGGAAGGTGGATTTAATAGTCCAATATCAAATCTCTTAACCGAGTGCACATTTCATTAGTGTTGCTAAAGATATTAACAGAGTAGATCTTAACATGTCTCCACTTTAATACTCCTAACAACGTAGATCATCAGAAGTGATCAATTGTAAGCCTTTATCGGCTTCATTCCATTCTGCAGATAGTGAAGTTTTGTGGGTGCCATCCCCATCACAATTTTTACTTCCTAACATAAGTTTTTTGCGATATCATATCTTGTGTTATGTGTCAAATATGTTCATGAATGTTTCTATTAATGATTCACATGTTTATTAATGTTATGAATTGATATAACTCACACCAAGATAGTTTAGATCAGATTGAATGGACATGCAATTGATTACAAAGGTTAATTGATTAAAGGATACAAAAAGTTTTAGAGGTACTGATTCACCCCTCCCATCTCAGTACATACTTCCCATTAAACCCAAAAATTGGTATCAGAGCTAAGTCTCTTCTTGGAAATCTTAGAGGCTTAAGAGAAAAATATCATACAATGGAGAAGTATAAACTTGATAAAAATATTGAGAATAAAAAGCTTGAAATTCTGATGTTCTATGAATAGTATAAAGAAGCTAGAATCTGCATGAGACAATTTCTTGATGAAAGAAAGAATACGACATCTCACAGTAATGAAACAAATTATCATGAGGAAGAGATTCCAGATTTCTTTGAGTCTTAAGAATCAACTACAAGAAAAGCATCAGATACATCAGAAGAAAACATCACAAGCCTAACTGAAATCAATCTACATCTAGTTGGACAAGTTAATTCTATGAAAATCAGTCAAGAGACACAGATGGTAAGGATGATTGATTTCATGAACAATTTTAGACAGGCTAAATAAGAAAGAACACTAGCTATTGATGATAGAAGAAAGATCACAGAAAAGCTTAAAGAAAAGGAGACTGAAATACAGAGACTTACAGAGTATCACCATGAGATAACAAATCAGATTATTCTTATGAGTCAAGAGGCAAAAATAATAAATGTTGAACTATGTTAGGGATTTTTCTTGTATGAACCACAGTGCTTGAATAATTACTTGAAAACTATGCCTCCTAATACTGATTTAGACAAAAGAAAAGACTAATTTCTGAGGATTGGATAAGATCCTCCTTCATTTTCGAGCTCCACATACTTAGGCAGGTTTTACCTTTGAATAATTATTGATTACATAGTATATATGAAAGTGGACACTGATTTGCTATTTATCTTTATTGAATCAACTTGTAAAACACCTTGCATATGACCAAAATCAATTGAATGTAAAGCTTAACCAGACAAACCATGATTGTAAATATAGCAAAAAAAACCAGTGAGATAAGGATTCTCATCCTTCTTCCTTTTAAGGTGGGCTAACCTAGTGATTCACTCTTTAAGGAATTAACAAAATGGATTGCATCTTGCTGATACAAATCCTTATGAGTTCAGCTCATTTTTTCAAAGTAACATAATATAATTGATTTGATTTTGATTATTGGATGAAGAAAAGACTGCAAATCAAACCCTAGACCAATGCCTACTCCTTGGGAAAAGAGTCAATGAAAATATGAATCCATAGAAACAAAATAATGAAGATACTATAGAGTTCCTTACAAACTATATGCAGCTGAGATAGAATGCCTTACAGACTATCCTCTCATTTCCATACTACTGTATCAAATCCTCACATTTTTAATCAACCCTCTGAAATCACTTATGAAACTTATTTCTCTCCTTGAAAGAATCTCATAAGAAATTAGACAAGCTACCTTGTAACTGGTGTGTTTAAGATGCCTTACAAACTAAACATACTAGAGCTATACACAGAAATATATAGAGACAACAACAATATGGAAGATGAAAAACTACACTGTATTTCATTAATAAATTTTATTTCAACATATCCAGACCTTAAGCTTTCAATAATATGAAAGACATAGAAGTCCAACTTGCAATAGAAATTCAACAAAACCAATAGGGACCTGCTCTGAACAGAGCAATAACAGGAACAAGACCCTTTAGAATAGAGAGAAAAGGGAAAGAAATAGGAACATCGAAAACCCTAAAATCTCTGAACAATTCACACATATCCCTCTTATTTGTAATCTAATCTGCACTTATGTCTCTTTCTTCAAAAATATCTGAACTCACTTTAGCTTTTCAAAATTTGTCTTTGCTTTGTTGGTGATTACATAATCTAATTTTCTTTGCCCCTTCAAAGTCTTTAAAAAATCTGATTGATTTCATTAATGTTTGACTCCACTTGTCTATTCAAAATCTGAACTTAACCTCTGCAAATCCCCTTTACTCTGCTACTGAAAAGATTTCCAAATCTGAATATTTTCTGAGAAAATCTGACCATAAATCTTCTTGGAATGCTTCAATAAATCTGATTTGATCCACTGCAAATATCTTCCCAATCTGATCACATTTTTCTTTTCTCCGTGAATGCTTTTACAAATATGATTTGATTTTCAATCCCTAAAAAAATATCTAATTTCATTCTCCAAAAACATCCTCCGGGAAAGCTTCCTCATTAAGATTTGCAATAAAATACATTTATGAAAACTATGGCAAAAGATTATGAAATTTCAATATTTCACTCCTGCACATTATTTTAATATTTCTGCATTTTATATCTCTTTTATGTGCAAATCTAATTTCAACTTATCCTTTAATGCACATATAATGATATTTTAAATCCTTTTATTTTATGAAATATTGTGCATATTTTACTTTCCTCTTTGTGAAATTTACATTTTATGCCTTTTAAGTCCAGAAGCCACCAGATTTTGACATGTGTCACATGCTAGTTCATTGCTCCTAACTAGTCTTTAAACTCACCTTTAACTCTGGGTTTTCTTTTACTCTTTGTCTCCAAGTCTCCTGATATCTTCACTAATCATGGTTTGATTTGGAGATCTAGAGACAAGCAATCTTTAACTCAACCTGACCTTGGGTTAACATTCCATAACATCTCCAAGTCTTTGGATACATTTCTTAACCGCAGTTAAATGTAGAGACCTAGCGACTACCTCCTTAGTCTCCAAGTCTCCTGATTTATTTGCACTAACTATCAACATCTGACGACCTAGCGACTAACCACTAGCGGTTAACTCGGCGATTAGTCTCCAAGTCTCCTGATCCTGGTAGTTAATGACTCCTCATCTCCTGACTTCGTGACTAGCCGCCATGTGTCACCTGTGCCACCGCCACATCACCACTTTGCCACATCACTGCTTTTCTGCAAAACTAGGTCACCATTTGGTTAGGCACAGAAATTGAGGAGCTCTAGTCACCATGCACACATGGATAGCCTCTAGCTCGCCTTCATATTTCATATGTTTCTATTTTTGCTTATAAACATTTCAAAATTACTTTATAGGAGCAATGTGGGACTAAGTCGCTGATGGTTTTTAAAGATCTTTACATTCTGGGTGCCCAAAATTATGGGCCCCAGCGCACATACATACCTCCAGTGCCAAGGGGCCCGCCAAGAGCCTCTAGGCTTCTTACTTTACAACATATGGGAATGCTATTGTATATAAACATTCAAACTTTCCAGCACCCAACACATGTGGGATAAATCTTATCTGCATTTTCAAAGCTTTTAACCTCCTTTCTATATACCTGCGCAACTTCTGGTGGACTTGCCTCTTTGTTCTTTGAATGTTCTAGCTTGCTCCTCCTGTTGTCTGCACTGACTTTAGTTAGTTTTAAAATGCATTGCCATGTTTTTGAAATATTTCAAAACCATCCTTAATGTTGCGTAGCCTTATGGATTTCAGTGTAACATTCTCCATACTACAAAGTGCAGGCTTCCTTAGTCTTTAAATGCACAAACATTACTTGGCCTTCAACCTATCAAGTGCTGGTCTCTCCATGTTTAAGTTTTGCGCAGACCTCCAGTTTGGTATGCCTTGCATGGTTTATGAATTAGTTAAAACAATGCTTGGCTTTTTCTTTTCTCTGCACATGATCTCCTTGGTCTTTGTTTTTGAAAAATTCTCCATATACATTGTACCCAATCTGCGCAGACTTTCATTTTGTCATGCCTTGCACAGGATATAATTTGAGTGCAAGGTACTGATTGGTTTTACGATGTTCTGTGCAGATTTTTATGCTAATAAAAATTTCTCCCTTTTGAAAAAAACGTAGATCTCCTTCTATTTATTATGCAAATCATGCTTGGTTTTCAACTACTCTGTCACTGCCATGTATACATTGGCCATGTTTCCCAAACAACATGGGGTCTCCTTCTTATATGGAGTGAGCTTTCTTCTCAAATGCTACGCAGATGTTTGTGTAATTAAGGTTTTAATTAAAACATTCATAACACTCTGCTATTACCCCCTGCGCATGATTCATTGGTGTATAATGCACCAAAAAAATGCAGATTGCATTTGTTTTTTAACCCCTCCATAGTGTTGCGTGGGCTTTGTCTTTTCCAAGCACTTTGCAATGTTTTGAAACACTAAAACTTCCCTCAAACAAATGTGTAGATAACTTGATATAATGCGCCAACTATCTGTGGGCTCTCATCATAATACTTATACAAATATTCAAACTGATCACGCAACCTCTTCAACATGTTTAGTGCAACATATTTTGACATTTGCATTTAAAATGAAGGTCTGCAAAACACTTGATGGTCTGCGCAAACTATGCAAATTGCATTTGCAAAACAACTACTTGTGAATTAAATATATATTAAAACTTAACTTTCCCCAAAGTCATTCCTCATTCATGCTAAACTCTTCTAACTCATTGCACAAGGTACTGTAACTCAAATACACATGTATTTGAAGTTTTAGCTTCCTCCATTGTTGGCGCAAGTCCCCTTTTATTACTTCAAGACTATAGAGATGGAACCATTGTTACAGAAGGCATCATGAAAAAGTTACCACAAAGAATAAATGGGATATGTTTCAGAGATCCGACAGAGATCTTCATGTCATGTTGGAACATACTTGTACATCCACCTTTTAAGGTCACATAAGCTGAATACTGAAGTTCAAAAATAAATGACAGGTTTCTGAGATTTCAACTTCTTGAAAACCACTTTCCCTTTGACAAAACAAACATGATAAATTAGGCAATTTGGACTTGCAAATACTAAACTGGAGATGACTTAAAACCAATGTGTATATTTCTACAAATTTGTCTCGTAAATAGCAAATAGCCTCAGGAACTAATCTCAAAAACTAACTAAAACAAGTAATCTGACCCTAAAATTTGGCAAAAAGATTCATTCATCATCATTGAATACACATGCGAAAGGGATTTTCCAGATTCATCCTCAGGTAAAAGATGTAACTATTCAAACTTAGCATTTCAAAAAACCATGCAAATGCAATATGATGAAACAACATAAACTTCATCCGGATCGACTGTTGCAAGAATATCAAGATATGCTCTGAGACTTTACCATCAGATCAAGTAGTACACTTACATGCCATGAGAATGGTCCCACAATTAGTTCCTAAAAACAAGTCTCAGATAGAAATTTATCATTCTTGCAAAATGACCATTTTGTAAACTTGATTCTGTTCTGCACTGTTAATATGCACAAAACACCTTTGATTTTGATTTCATAAACTTATCAAATAAGACCCTCATAATCTGGAACCTTGAACATAAATAAACTTTCACATGTAGAATTCAGAACCTCAATTAGTTGATTTGGAAAATGCACTGATCAATAGGTACAAATCTCTAAAGTCATCACTTTACAACTTTGTCGACTCAAACTTGGTGAAAAATGCAGAAATCTAATTTGGAATATGTACAGTAGGAAAAAGGGAATGTAAGATTGGAAAAGGATGTAATAGGTTTTGGTTATGTTTATGATATTTTGATTTCCTTGAACCTACTTTGCATTTAATTGAAGTTTGTATTGAAATGTGTATTAAGAGGAAAATAAGATATTCCACCTTTATCCTCAAATGCACAAATGAAAGATCCAAGTTGATCAACCCAAAAGAGGGATTAATGCACAAATGAATCAACCATTTGGAAATGAAAACAAAGAGGGAAATATTAAATTCTATTAATTGATAATGTAGATATGATATATGACAGTAATTGAAAGGATGAGAAGAAGAACCAACCTTAAAGAATTATAGATCCATAAAATGCATTTTTTTGAGGCCTATACTCTATTTCTGGAAAATATGAAATATGATCTGGAACCAGAATGCAGAGACGAACAAAACCCAAAAATATTTTCCGATTCGATACTGTCTTATGAAAAAGGTCAACCTTGACCCACAAATGTCACCCCTGACCCAATAATCTTGACCCTGACCTGCACAACATCGACAAAAAATCTGTTCGTGGAGCCCGGAAGAAATTTGAAAAGGATATCCAGATCTGAGTCCAAATCCACAATCCTAAACCTGTACCTACAAGAAAAAGAGGTTTTTTTGTTGTGGGGGAGGGGTTTGCCTTGGTCAAACCCCAGTTTTGGAATTAACCTCAAATATATGTAATTGAATTTGCAAAAGTAACCAAAGTAAATGCATAAATTCACCTTGCTTGTAAAATTCCTTGTGGAGGATTCAAATCCTTGAATCCACAAGTATGTATGCACCAAATCTTGAATGGGTTCTTGATTATGAAGAGGCTTGGAAGAAGGTGGATAGAGAGATCACCAAAAAGGGCAATATGTGGCTTGAATCCTTCAATGGCCTCCCATGGATCTCTTTGAATTCTTGAAGGCTTGATGGTGGATGAATTATTTCTTCAAATATTTCTTGATTTCTTGCTTGAATCTTCACTTGATGATGTTTCTCAATTGCTCAAGGATGCTTAGGCTTTCATATAGGACTTAGAGAAAATGAGGGGAGAAAGGCTCCCTTTTATATGAAATTAGGGAAAAATCTTCTAAGGAGGCCGACATAGGAGAATTAAATTCCCATTCAAGCCTTTACCCCGAGGAGAGGACCTAAGTTAAATATAATTTAGGAATCACCGATTCAAAACCCAAAATAGCCGACCTGGAAGTGGGAAATAACTTTTTGCAAAGAACGACATCCAGAAACTGTGGGACCTTGAGATTTGAACCATAGGTCAGGGTCGAGGTTGAACTTGACCTAGGTCAGGGTCAAGGTCAACATAGACCCAAAAGGTCGACCCTGACCCTGAGGTCAAAGAACTTAGATCTGCAATTCAGGATGCAAAAATCAGGTTGGAAAGAAGTGGAAAGAGAGGCAAAACAGGGGGAAAGCTAGGTCAAAATTAGGAACCCATTCAAGGTGCTTGATATGACCCCAAAATACTTACTTGGAAGGCTAAACTAGTCTACCATGGAAGTGCTTCCATTTTTTGACTATAAATTTAGCCCCCACTTTAGCAAGAGTATGGACTCAACGCAAACTCTTGGTAAAGGAAATCGTAGAGAAAAGACAATCTTATTGGAATCAAGAGGGACAAAGAAATCCTCAAGCCCCCAAGGGACTTAAGTCTTTATCAACCCTAAGATCATGATAAGAGAGACACCCGTTTAAAGAGAGAAAAAGATAGAGGGTGTGATTATCTTTCCCAATGAGAACTTATGTCCCATTGTGAATCACACAAGAAAATAGCATAACTGGAAAGATAGAGTTGAACTGCCTAGTGAATGTGGCTACTCACTAGTCAACCCATCAAGGAGATCCATTCTTAAAGGGATCAAAAAAATTGTAAATTGAAAACTAGCGGGATTAAGGGATCCATGTAATTTTAAACTGGAGGGATCAAGAGATCCTAAAAAGTAAAATGACCATGCTTTAAGGATTAGTTTTAATCCATAAAGGGAAAAAAGTTTTTAAGTCTTGAAAGCTATTTTGAACGTGTGTGTGTGCAAAAAGTGAGTAGAGCATATGCCCCCATGTTAAAGGCATTTCTAACACTTTAACAAGAGAAATAGATTTAATGGAAACATAAACAACTCTACGGATTACGTTTCCACTATGAGATGCCCCCAAACAAAGACAACTCAAGGGAAATAAGACATAAATATACACAAGAACACAAAAGGGATCTACCTACTGTGGGGTCAATATGATCATAAGATAACATGTACATATGAATATGATATTATTGCAAATGAATTGACATCATTCCCCAAAGAAAGTAGAACTACGATCACAATGGAGGAAAGAAAACTTGAGGGTTACCAAAAAGAATTAGTGCTACCATGTCGCAGATCCAAGCAAATTATACAAGGAAAACATTTACGAACAATAGCACAAGTACAACATAACATGAAACAACATATAAAAGAGTAAAGATACATATAGAAGAATTGTACAACAGGTTTGATTCCTTTATCACCTTGCACCAACGAAGTAACAAGGGTCGTATAAAAGAATCTAACGAACATTTAGAAAATACATTACAGGAGAAGCACATTACAACATACAAACACAAAAAGGGCTACCATAAAAGATAAGCCAATCAAGTACATTACCGACCCTCCCCAACTTGATTTATGTTATTGATGGAAGGTGGGAAACTCGCAAGAGGTACTATATCCAATACAGTAGGAATAATAGCCAGTTCCAAACAAGGATCCTCTTGAGAATTGCAATGCTCGATACTAGGTGTAATTGTTAATTGAGTTGAAAGCATATGAGGTAGATCAATATCAAGATCAATGGTCTCATATTCATCACTAAGATCAATAGGATCATTGAGAGTGTCCTCCTCATCAAGGTTGATTGAAATGGGATCTAAGATGTGAATAGGATCACCATACTCAATCATCTTAACATCTTTGTGAATATTAACATCCAACGCATCAGGCATGGATTGATCAAAAAAAGGTAAGGAGTTAAAAATAACAGAAGCACGAGCTCTAGCATTAGCTCTATGCTTCTTACAACGTTCATTAGTAGATTTGTTACATTTAGCTTTGTTTGGCATATTTTGAGAACTAGGAGGAATGACAATAGGTTCCTTCACAGGTTCTATGGGAGGATTCTCAATAGGTTGCGATGAAATAATAGAAGTTTGATTAGTAGAATTAGAAGTAATTGATAAAGGAGGTATTGCAGGAGTAGGCAAAAGACCATGGTTGGAATCTATTTGATGCATGCTTGACTCAACAATTTTTTGATGTTTGTAAGCTTGGCATGAGTGAAAGAGATGATCAGGGTGAGGAGGACATGAGTTAGGTAATGAGGGCCAAAGAAATTGAGAGTAGCACAATCTCTAGGCCTAGAAGGTTGATACAAACTATGATTAATCATTTTGACTTCTCCATTATGAATGAACTTAAGACATTTATGAATAGGAGAAGAGATAGTATGCATAGCAGATATCCACGATAAACCGAATTTGAATTGAAATTGATCAGAAGTAGGGATGATGATGAAGGTAGTATCTACAACCTTACCACAAAGTTCAACAGGTAAGTTAATAGAACCAAGTGTAGGATAAAGAAAACCATTACATGTTTGGATCCATGCATCAGATGGATCATAACAATCACATTGTAGTCCTTTCATAAAAAGATTTTCCTCAGTAATGACATTTATTAGAGATGTGGGATCAACTAGACAACCACAAGTAGGTATCTTAGCAATCCTAGCATATATATAAAGGGGACCATCGGGAGCCTTAATTGTTTCAGAATCATCAAAGGCAATTAAAGGTTCCCTAGGTCGCTTATCCTTAATTTGTTTTTGGGGTTTAGGTAGAATTGGAAGTGAAAGTGGAGGTGAAGGATCTTGAACAATAGGTTGAGACGAAACAACACCCTCCACATGATTCATAATGTGATTAAGATCATCCATCTTTGAATCGTAAACAATATCCACAGAAGATGGTTGAGCTATAGCATTAGTATCATGTGTAGGTAAATGATTTGTATAGATTTGAAGGTTTTTATTAGAGGAGAAACAAATTTATTCTCATTACCATCAAAAGTATCAACAGTCAAAGCCTTGGAATCAATTAAATCTTGAATTTTATGCTTTAGAGAGTAACATTTTTCGGTATCATGGCCATTCTGGCGATGGTATTGACAAAAAGCTTGAGAATCAAAAGATTTTGAAGCTATCATGGTGGGAAGAAAAGTTCGACTAGGAGGCAAGGTAATCATACTAGCACTTAACAACCTACTCATTATAGAATGCAAAGTTTTAGAGAGGAGTAAACTTATGATTTATACGGAAATCAGTGGATGTAGAAGTGGCATTGTTGGATGTAACCGTAACTTGATCAACAACCGCATTCGTCTGTTTATTAATCTTTTCATATTTTTTAGGTTTCTAAAATTTATTAGGATTAGGAGCATTGTCACTCTTATCAACTGGAACATGAGCCATTGGAGTGTTGCTCTCAAACTGACTCATTTGTAATTGATAATGGTGAAGTGTTGCACACAGTTGTTGAAAGGAAGTAAATTCAGTAAGCAAAATCTTATCTCTAATATCCTTTTGTAAATTTGAAATAAACATATGTTGAATATCAATATCAGGAACAAGATAGGAAATCTGAGCATACAAATGCTTAAATCTACCAATAAAATCTATCAATTTTTCCTTAATGTTTTGTTTACAATCCATTAAATCAGATAAGGACACTTGTGGACCATTGTTATTTTGAAATTGTTGGATAAAAGCATTGGCAAGTTTAGGAAAAGAATCAATGGAATAAGGAGGTAAAGAACAATACCATTGTAAAGCTTTATCTCAAAAAGTTCTAGCAAATAATTTAGCTAAAATCCTATGGTCATGAGCATAATCACTACAAAGGATTTGGAATGTTTTAACATGAGTAATAGGATCGCCTTTACCATTGTAATTCTCAAGATGAGGCATATCATCTTGTTGGGGGATAGTAGCACGAATGATGTATAAGGATAAAGGACTACCCATATCACACGTAGGAATGCTAAATTTGGATTGAGTTAAAGATGCAAGTTGTTGAAAAGATGACACAGTTTGAGCCAAACTAATAATTGTGAAATCATTAGAGGAAACATGTGGCATAGAAATATTAGGAACACTAGGAAAAGTATAGGAAGTAGCAGGAATAGAAGACACAACTGGTAGAATATTAGGAACCATAGTTGGAAGAGGATTAGTATAAGTAAAAGGCACACTATGATATGAAGGTTGTGAGGTAGGTAAAGATACCGGTGGAGCACTTACAAGAACAGATGCAGTTGGGAGAGATGTGGCCATCAAAGGAGGAGTATAAGTAGGAATGCTAGGTAAAGGAACAAAAGAAGGTCCTACACTAGTGACAATAGGTGTGAATCCTAACTCTTGAGCTTCTTGGGCTAAAGGTTTAACATTTGAATGTACAAGATGAGTAAGACCATGCAAGAAATTAACACCTTGATAATTATCATGGAGGACTTTCTTAAGGGCCTCTATAGCTTGGATGTAATATTGATTATGGTTTTCTTGGATAAGCCAATTTCCCATTTTATCAAGTTCGGTTGAAAGTTTTTGCACTTGTTCAGGAGGAACTCTTAAAGCATCATCTTCATCATGAGATGAGTGAGAAGAGTTATGC
>MU225818.1:927623-947837 GCA_018584345.1 Thuja plicata | reverse complement strand
AAGGATTGGAATCATGAGTTATCAAATTATCATCTGGGATCCTAAGGAAAGGAGAGGAAGACTCAGGATCAAAGGAACCCATAAGTCTACGACTTCTTCTAATCGGGATACTATAAGTAGGACTAGAAGTGGTAAAGCTCATACACTAATGTAAATGTAAATGAAAAAACACAAGATTTTTATTTATTAATTTTAAAATTAATTGAAAGAACATGCAAGATCTAACATAAACATGTAAATCTAACACCAACAAGAAAGAGTTGTCTATCACGGGTTCACCAAAATGTACAGTAGGAAAAGGGAATGTAAGATTGGAAAAGGATGTAATAGGTTTTGGTTATGTTTATGATGTGTTGATTTCCTTAAACCTACTTTAAATTTAATTGAAGTTTGTATTGAAATGTGTATTAAGAGGAAAATAAGATATTCCACCTTTATCCTCAAATGCACAAATGAAAGATCCAAGTTGATCAACCCAAAAGAGGGATTAATGCACAAATGAATCAACCATTTGGAAATGAAAACAAAGAGGGAAATCTTAAATTCTATTAATTGACAATGTAGATATGATATATGATATTAATTGAAAAGGATGACAAGAAGAACCAACCTTAAAGAATTGCAGATCCAGAAAATGCAGTTTTCTGAGGTCTGTACTCTGTTTCTAGAAAATCTAAAGTATGATCCGGAATCGGAACCGAAACGCAGAGACAAACAAAACCCAAAAATATTTTTCTGATCCAAAACCATCTTATGAAAAAGGTAAACCTTGACCCACAAATGTCACCCCTGACCCAATAATCTCAACCCTGACCTGCACAGTGTCAACAGAAAATCTGTTCACGGAGCCCGAAAGAAAGCCGGAAAGGGTATCCAGATCTGAGTCTAAATCCGCAGTCCTGAACCTATACCTACAAGCAAAAGAGGTTTGTTTGTTGTGGGGGAGGGGTTTCCCTTGGTAAAACCCTAGTTTTTGAATTAACCTCAAATATATGTAATTGAATTTGCAGAAGTAAACAAAGTAAATGCAGAAATTCACCTTGCTTGTAAAAGTCCTTGTGGAGCATTCAAATCCTTGAATCCACAAGTATGTATGCACAAATGGATCTAGAATTTAGAATTTAGGATGTCTTCAATCAATTTATTGTAGATCTCCAACACCAAACCTTGAATGGGTTCTTGATTATGAAGAGGCTTGGAAGAAGGCGGATGGAGAGATCACCAAAAAGGGTACTATGTGGCTTGAATCCTTCAATGACCTCCCATGGATCTCTTTGAATGCTTGAAGGCTTGATGGTGGATGAATCCTTGCTTCAAATCTTTCTTTATTTCTTGCTTGAATCTTCACTTGATGATGTTTCTCAATTGCTCAAGGATGCTTAGGCTTTCATAGAGGACTTAGAGAAAATGAGGGGAGAAAGGCTCCCTTTTATATGAAATTAGGGCACAATATTCTAAGGAGGCCGAAATAGGAGAATTAAATTCCCATTCAAGCCTTTACCCATAAGAGAGGACCTAAGTTAAATATAGTTTATGAATCACCGATTCGGAACCCGAAACAGCTGACCCGGAAGTGGGAAATAACTTTTTGCAAAGACCAACATCCGGAAACTGTGGGACCCTAAGATTTGAACCCTGGGTCAAGGTCAAGGTCAAACTTGACCTAGGTTAGGGTTGAGGTTGACCTTGACCTAGGTCAGGGTCAAGGTTGACATAGACCCAAAAGGTCGACCCTGACCCTGAGGTCAAAGACCTCAAATCTGCAGTCCAGGATGCAAAAATTGGGTTGGAAAGAAGTGGAAAGAGAGGCGGAACAGGGGGAAATCCAGGTCAAAGTCAGGAACCCATTCAAGGTTCTTGATATGACCCCAAACCACTTACTAGGAAGGCTAAACCAGTCTACTATGGAAGTGCTTCCATTTTCTGACTATACAGAATCCACTTAGAAAAGTGACCAAATGGATTGGCCAAAATCTAAAAATCTTCAAAGAAGTTCACTTTCAAGTCTGTAATATAGAAAAAATTTCAATTATGCTTGACCTTGAACCAGGTGCAAATAGGGAAACCACAAAGTAGGTCACTTAATTCTGGATTCTGCACATTCAGCGAAACTTAATAAATTGGAAAAGGAAAGGCTCTGGCAAAGTGGATAATTGGATTGGCAAGAGTCTGAAACTCTTCAAATGGGTACACTCTTATGTTTTCAAAATGGGGAAGCATTAAATTATGCAATTCAATAATCTGGGAACAAAATAAAAGACCTCAAAGTAAGGAACTTAATAATTCTGCACTTGTCACCTTGGAAATCAGAATTAATCACTAATAGAATGGTTCTAGAAAACTTGTCATCTGATTTCATAGGGATCTGCAAATTGGCATAGAGGTTCATTTTCATGATTAAAATAACTAGGAACACACCATGATTTCATATATATCCATCTGATCAAAGATGTGGGCCTTCAAAGTAAGGTATTCAAAAATTTGCATTCAACAATTTTGGGAAACTTAACAAAATGCCAATAGAATCAGATTGGAAAAATTCTCTAATGGATTCATCATGTTCTAAAAATCAAAACATATGAAGTATTTGACCACTGAGACATAGTAAAAAAGGAATTATTTCAATTGAGTTATCTGGTCAAAAGTTATAATTAGTCAAACTGGGCTATTCAGATTTCTGGGCAGAACAAAGAAACTAGACAGTTCTGGGCAATCAACTTTGAGGAATACTGAAAACTTATAAGATGGATTCAAAATGACTTAGGATTTAAAAAATAAGATCTTTGATATGCATTTTAGACATTCCCAAATCAGTGACCCATGAAACCTAAGAGGATGCAAGATATTCAGATGCAAAGTAGGCTTGTTACAACAAAATGACACTTAGCAAAAATGCATATTTATGTAACCACCTTCAAATGGCTATTCCCTAAACATGCTAGAATTGAAATTTAGGAGCTAGAACCCAGTGCATATGTCAAATGAAAAGTACTGAACCCTCTTCCCAAGTGGTACATCATGAAAATCATCAGGGTATCTTTTACAAGCACTCCAACTAAGCCTTCTCATGAAAGTTTTTTAGGGTAATCATTTTGCCTTATAGAAAATTTTCAAAATGGTCACTCCAAATTTGTGCCAAATTTGAGAGTATGAACAAACTCATTGAAATAATAGAAGCTATCGGTGAATTGAGGGATGAGAATGAAAATTTAAAGCATGAATTAAGAATACAACAACAACATAATGAAATTATCAAAAAGGATGAAGAAAGCAATAAAAGAATGGATGATTTTCTTGAGGAACAACGAAGAGTCAATAACAACAACAGTCTAGGCTTTACCAAAAATGGAGAATCATCAAATAAATCCAATCCAAAGAATTTCTATGAAAATCCAAGACCAAGAAATCTTACATGCAATCACTATGGAAAGAAAGGCCATACATCAAATGTATGCAGAGGCAAAATGAAAGGTATTCCTAAATCTACATCTTCGTTCATAGGATTCTGTTATAAATGTAACAAGAAAGATCATAAAGAATATGAATGTAAGTCTGAGATGAAACAACCAAAAAGGGAAACCTACATGGAAAAATACTATCCTACATGCAAAATGAATGGGCACACAACTCTTGAATGCTAGAAAAAGAAAAGACAATCATGGAAGCCTAAAGGTCAAGAAACTCCCTATCAACCGAAGAATGTCAGTAATCAGTATGTATGGGACTAAAATACTTGGACAAATTATACAACATGTGGAAGATATGGTAACATTGCTACAAACCATATGAGACTATGGACTAGAAAGTCTAGAGGCTGGACTAGCCCCGGAATGACATGCTTACTTTGTCATAAAGTTGGTCATCTCAAGAAAGACTGTAGAGACCGAATGATAGAGACAAGAACATATCCTAATGGAAACACCATTGAAGATATTTGGAGGGCTAGAGAAAAAATGTGGAGAAAATCTTGAAGCAATGATGAATCTAGAACGAGCAATGCAAATGGTGACACCCCACACAATGGATCCGGTGACATCACCAACCCCACCTAAGCAGAACAAGTAAGTATGGAACTCCATCACCCCCAAGCTATTACTTTACATCAGTTCCATAATATGTTGAAATAATTCCAAATTAGCATAAGAAAGATGCATCATGGTTGTACTTGTTGAAATATGTGATAACTATGCTTTCGGGCATATATACCAAAACCCGTCGATATACACTCAAAGTTAAGACTGCCTGCATTTACCGAGAAGCGTCAGTTAAAAGCAACAGTTGCTAGTATAGACCTAGCCTCGTCAGTAAACAAGCACATGAACAAGATGTCAGTGTTACCAAAACCGGCCGGTAAAAGCAAAGTGAACATTAACTGCTCTAAAACATTGTAAGTGGTCACCGATGGAAGTAAAGTCTTCACCAACGAACTCAGTCTTTATACACCGATGAGTTGGTGAGAATTTATGACACGCAATTTAGGGCAATGACTATAAATAGGTAATCATAATGACTCATTTGTCATGACACCTAGAGCAGAGCGAGTAAAGGAGATTTTTGAGCAGAAAAAAACCAAGCTACATAGGGATCACAAATCAATCTCTAGCACTCCAAAATAGTTCAGAGATCTTTGCAAGCACAAAAAGTAAGTTCTTTGAGACCGACAACTCTATTTTTACGCATTACGTAGAAGCCCTAATTTTCTAAAAATGGCATCAACTTCATGAATCATGAAATCTAAGAATGAAAAGAAAGATGATTTCAAACTTATCAAGAACACGACATGTGAGGAACCTAATTATAAGATCCATCCAGAGGTTGCCTCACAACCCGACGATGTTGGTGCATTTTTGTGCATTCCAGCTAGGGTTTTGCTGGTTGAAGACGTATGATCCTTCATACATAGCAAGATTGTAGATATTGGAACATCAGAGGTAGAAGAAGCTTAAAAGAAGCTTTGTAATGATGATGGAACACTTAAGGAAGAGCACAAACACATTGAGGTGAAAGGGATCACCAATTCCCTAATGTTTCTAAAGGTCTTCAAAACCAATTGGATTCGATTAGTACTGAGCAGAATGCATAACAAAAAGTTATGGTTGGATGAACCGAAGGAAATATCCTAAGATGTCATCCATGCAGTCACCGGTTACCCCGTAACTGATAAAGTAAATGCATTGAAGCATCCACCGAAGGCAGAGACTGAAAAAGATGACAGGAGCCAAATGGGATGGCAGTGGATTAAAAGTAACAATAATAACCGATGATGAGATTAAGTTTGGTGCATGTGTTTTGGGTTACAAATTCTTCCAGGAAAGCAGATTGAACAACATAGCATCAAGTGCAGTGGACACAAACTACAAAATTGTGAACAAGGGTACATAGTTGGACTTATCTAAGCTACTCCTGAATCAGTTGAAGGACAACCTAAAGACAATCAGGAATGCAAAGTCAAACACTTGTAAGTTTGGCTCACTAATCATGTGTATTTTCTTTTATTTTCAAGAAAAGTTCCCATCGGTAGGAGATGTGAAATGGGACAGCACCAAACTGGTCACCATGCAAATCAGTGAGCACATAGCTGCACTGTGAGATAACTTTGAAATAGTCATGGATGAATACTTCAATGTATTCAAAGACTAAATGCAAAAGAGGGTAAGAATCCTCGAGCAACTCATTGAGCAATATAAGGATGAGATATGCTTCATGGTTGACACAGATAATACTTACATCAAACCTATTGTAGTAAGGACAACATGGTTGCAACCATTGGAATATGAGATCAACATTGATCTTGCAACAAAGGTAATTAATGCCTTAATGAATGAACCACTGGAAAAGAAGCAACCAAGGTTTAGCGCATATGAAGAGGCCAAGTCAAGAATTAAATCAGGCCTAGTTGTCAAGAAAATAGTCAAAAAGAAGGACAAAATGGTGAATAATCTCAAGAAGATTTTTTCAGTAACCGAGGAAGAAGTTGAGCAAGATGAAGAAATTGAACGAGAGGAGGAAACCAAAGAACAGTTGTTTGTCGGTAAAAATGAAGAAAAGAATGACTCTGAGGAAACAAAGTCAGATTTTCCACCTCCTCCACCATCCAAGAAACCAAGGACTATAGTGGAATCAAGGACTAGAAGTCAAACATCTAAAGAATATACTCCTTCACCTCTTAAGAAAGGAAAGGTCAGGACTTACAAGAGGAAAGCTCCCACACTGAAAAGAGGACAAAACAAGAAGGGTAGAAAATTCATCAGAACTTGAGAGGACATAGAAGACAGCGAGAAAGATGAAGCCTTGGAGGTAGAAAACATCAAGGTAAAAGAACTTGACACTATTGATGACATTTGTGTTTATATTGCAAATTCTGGATCCATTACAGATCCACACATTAGAAAATGGTAGAAACAAAATCAAGAAGATCAGAATAAAATTGAGGAAGCCATGATAGCTAAAATGTATAACTTCAAATATTTACCAATGCAATTTGAAGGAAGTTATGTACCACAGGAACTCTTGGATAGATTATCCTCCCATTGGGCATTTGCTTTGAAAAATGAGAAAGAAATCAGAGAGAGAGAGTACTTGTTTCTCTAATGCCACCTGAATCTAAAAAGGTAGAGATAGATGAGATGATGGAAAAACACAAGAATAAATTCTGACCAAAGCTAGGGGCATATAAATTTCTTGAAGGCAAGTTGATTGAACTTGAACAGGATAGCCACAAGAAATGGTGCAAGATCATGAACAAACCAATTAAGGAAGACAACCCCAAGAAAGACCTTCAACAACAAGATGTTGATAAGGCAACTCAAGATAATACATCCATTGAGTTAGATAAAGAAGAGGATAATACAACAAGGAATAAGACTGTAGATGTTGCTGATGAGACATGGGATGATACCACAAATGACAACATTATGGATACCAATGTCATCGACATTACCGATGACCCAACGGATGAAATCAATAAGGATGAAGATGTCACTGTTGCAAAAGACACAACCGATGAACATGACACAACAATTGATAGTGCACAATTGAACATTCCAGGAAAATTGCCAATATTGATACAAGCTATCAATATCATGCAAGAAACAAGCAAATCACCTGAGAAGGAAAATCCAAAGGATGTAGGAGAAGAAACCAACAAAGACAACACCGATGGTTAGCAAAACATTGGAGATAATCAAGATGTAACTGACACTAACAAGGTTACTGAAGGAGATAAGGACAAAGATGCAGAGACTCGAGACAAGAATAAAAAAACCAAGGTAGATGATGCAAAGGACACCAAAAGATGGTATTCTTGAGAAAATAGACAAGGATGCTATTGACGATGTTAAGGTGAATGTGGAGACATCTGTAGACACCCTAAGAGCTAAAACTGATGCTAAGCAGCAGAAAGAAGCACAACATGTCACATCATTAAGCACAATAGAAAAGGCTGAGAAATTGCAATGGTGCTACTTTCTACTGAGTCACAAAAAAAGAAGAAGAAGAAGAAGACAAAGAAGAACAAGTTAGAGGTTACACTGGATGAAATAATTGAAATACTAAAGTGTGAACCCTCTACACTTGACATGGACACATTACAAGAATATAGAGATATATTCCAGAGGAAGGCATTGCAAGAGAAGTTGAAGAAACAACATAGGGACTCTATGGTACTGGAGACAACACAAGACATTCTACATCAAATTGTACCTGATGTTGATATTGATCAAAGCAAACCTATACTTGATCAACTAGCTACCCTCACTGATGCAATCACAACTTGAAACATTGATGCTGAGGAGGCAATTGAGGAGAGAGATGAAATGAAGTACCAACAGAAGCTCATAGAGAACATCAGCCAAGAAGTGACAGATAATAAGGTAAAGCTATCAAAATTCATATCTAAATTAGACCCCATCATATCTGAAGCTATAACCTTAATTCAAAAGCTGAGCACAATAGAAAAGTTCACTAAGGAGAATAGTGACAATATAGAAAAGCTAGATGCAGATCTAGCAAACAGTGCTAGTTGCTTAACCACAGATGGAGACAATGCAGTAAAATTGCATTATGAGAAGATAATTGAAGTAAAAAGGTTAAGGCATGAGCTATGGGAGGTAGAAACACATTTCAAAGAAGAAGTAACTGAGCTACAAGCTCAACTTCTGCCAAATCTTACACTGCTACAATAACACATCAGTTCTGCAAGGCAACTGATAGGAACTCCTGAGATGTCTATAGCAGACAACATCTATGATATGCATTCAAAGATAACACTTGAGCATATGGCTCTAGAGAACCTCAAAGAGCAATGGGAGAAAATGATGGAAGACATGAAGTCTTTTCATTCCCACATTTTTGATAAGCTCTAAGGTAAATGACCTTTTCCCTTAATATCAAATAAAGGGGGAAATGATATAAGTACAAAATAAAAAGGAAAATGTTATGTACATTCATTTAGATGGGAAAAAGGTAGATATGTATATGTATATTCACAAAGGGAAAATGATATGTAGAAGGAAAATATATCATATGTACAGATATACTGACATATACATAGGGGGAGTCATTAAATGACTAAGGATTATATATGTTGTATATACTTAACATTTTGTTAGTATTTTTCACATATTAGTTTTTGATACTAATGTCAAAGGGGGAGATTGATGACATTAATTTTTCATTAGTATACAAAAAAAACTTTTGGTAAGCCTACACTGAAAGACATGAAAGAGAAAATCGATGATCAGATTAGGAGATCACCAAAAATGACTAAGTACAGAGAGAACCAATGACACAAGTTAGTGTGTAAACCAAAAACCAAAAAGCAAAAAGATAAAGTGGAACCCGACAGAGGAACCCAAAATGCAAGTTACAGTGCAGACCGACAAGACAGATACAGTGCAACCGACAGTAAAAACTGAAGGACAGTCAAGCATGACCGACAAACAGAACCGAAAGTTAGTTGCAGCCTGCAAAAGGTGGATTTGACTTCCATGTAAGATAAAGCAAGTGTATTCTATTCATAGGATATTTAATTGTTTTAAATCCATTTATTCAGGGACAAGAAAAATTAATGGAAGTGTTTTAATCAGTCTAATTGATTTAAAACACATAGACTGGGAGATCTAGGTGTAAGTTGTAAACCCAATCTTAGAGTTAACATTGTTTTTATCACAGCTCGATTAAGTTAATCCATCTATAAATAGATGATGTAATAATTCATTAGAATGTGTGTGTGAGAAGGAAAAAGAGAGAGGAGAACAAAATGAGCACATCTATGGATTGAATTGAGAGTTTCAAGAACCAGAATAGAAAAAGAAGAATTTGGTTAGTAGAACCAAGAATAGAGGAAACCGATAATCAGAGGTATTATCCAATCACAGTTAAGGTGATAATATTTTTATGTGAACTACATAGGATCTGTATCAGTAATAGGAGATTGTATTTACCAAGTTAATTTGTAATTTTCTATCATTCTAACAAGTGGAGCAAAGTGTAAAAATCCTTTCAAGGAAGGTGGATTTAACAATCCAATATCAAATCTCTGAACTGAGTGCACACTTCATTAGTGTTGCTAAAGCTCTTAAAAAAGTAGATCTTAATAGGTCTCCACTTTAATACTCCTAACAAGGTAGATCATCAGAAGTGATCAATTGTAAGCCTTTACCGACTCCCTTCCATTCTGCAGATAGTGAAGTTTTGTGGGTGCCATCCCCACCGCAATTTGTACTTCCTAACAAGAGTTTTTGTGTGATATCACATCTTGTGTTATGTGTCAAATATGTTCATGAATGTTTCTATTAATGATTCACAAATTTATTAATGTTATGAATTGATATAACTCACACCAAGATAGTTTAGATCAGATTGAATGGACATGCAATTGATTACAAAGGTTAATTGATTGAAGGATACAAAAAGTTTTAGAGGTACTGATTCACCCCTCCCCTCTCAATACATACTTCCCATTAATCCCAACAAAAAGGGGAAAGATTATGGGGAAAAAAGGGGAAATGATATGTATAGTATAAAGGCAAGTATACATGTACATATACTTATACTATACCGATGCATAAAGTTACGGGGAGTCATAAAATGACTAAGATACATTAAACGGTGTACATACTAAACACTTTAGTATTTTGCAAATATCAATTTTTGATACTAATGTCAAAGGGGGAGATTGAAGACATTATATTTTGTCATTAGTATATACAAGGAAAAATAGGATAAACACCATCGATAAAGACAACACCGATAGATAGGGCCAAGCACTACCTGACGCTGTCAAATAGCAAGATCACCAAAAATGCTAAGTACAAAGCAACCCGATGAACACTATGCAATGTTAACCGATGACACAACAGATAGTGAAACTCAACGAGTAACAAATAGTGCAATTCGACAAAATAGACAAGAGAGGAACCTGACAGATCAAGGGAACCCAACGGACAGTTCAAAGAAGGAACACTGACAGAATTTAAGCTCAACCCAAGCATCAGACACTGAGAGTCTGTTACATCTTGAGAAAAATGGATCTGACTTCCACGTCAGATAAAATACTGAAGTTTTATATTTAGCTTCTTGATTTGTTTTAAATCCATTACTTGAGGGAAAAACAATGTAATTATTATTGTTTTTATCAGTCTAACTGATTTAAAACATGCAAACTAAATGATTAAGGTCAAGTTGTAAACCTTGGATCTAGAGTTAACATTGTAATGCGTGAAACTAGAATAGGTCAAAGAACTTGTATAAATAGATGCTCAATCAATTAAGGATAGTTGTTGTTTTTCGATGATGATATTAGCCTCTGAGAGCATCTAAGGACTAGATAAGTGAATTCATGCACAAGCACAGACAAAGATCAAATCAATTTTCAAGAATAAGAACCAAGGCTACCGAGAAGAAGAGAAAAGGTATTAATCAATCACTTTAGGTGATATCTATACATTGTAAGCTTTAATGGATCTGTGATCAGCAATTATAGATTGCATACACTCAGGTCAAACATATTGTTTGCATTCTAACAAGTGTAGCAACTTTAAGAAATCCTTTCAAGAAAGGTGGATTTAACAATCCTTATGTAAATCTCTTAACCGAGTACACACTGCATCAGTGTTGCTAAATCTCTTAACATAGTATATATAAATAGGTCTCCACATGATACTCCTTATAGGGTAGATCATCAGAAGTGATCACAATTGTAAGCCTTAACCGACCCCTTCCAATTTGCAGATAGTGAAGTTTTGTGGGTGTCATCCCCACTACAATTTTTACCTTCTAACAGGGGTTTTCTGCGATATCATATCTTGTGTTATGTATCAATTAATTTCATGAATGTTTCTATGAATGTATACATTCTTAAAGAGTTTATGAATTGATATAACATGCATAAAGAAAGAACAACATACAACATTGGTAATGTTACAATTTGGCTACTGAAGGATTAAGATTAAAAGTGTTAAAAGTTTTAGAGGTACTGATTCACCCCTCCCCTCTCAGTACTACTTCCCATTAATTCCAACAGTCTACCTTGTAATTATATTTCACCTCTCCTACAAAAAATATACAACTTTCTATATATAGAATCTAAACCATCTTGGAATCCTTAAAGACTAAGGATGCAACAAGCTTCAGATGGTTTTAGACCTAAACCTAAAAGATAGAAGAAGACAAAATACAATAAGCCCATAAGCGGTGGAAGGACAAGATAGGAATACAATTAGATTTGATCTTCAAATGTCTTAATAGTTGGCACCTTTGTTTGAAGATTTTCTTGATATCCTCCAATAGTTATTGCAAGATTTAGTGACCGCCATTTCAGGCTAACATACACTAATCTTTCTGATGACTAACCTCCTTGTGCTCAAAGATCAGGTGCCAGGTGTTCTTCTATTCCTTGTCTAGGATGTCTAAGTCAACTATTGCAGCCTTCTTTTTCTTGGGATTTTTGAGAACATCCCATGTTGTAACTTCTGCCTTTGTAGGCCAATTAAAGCCCCGAGTGCTTTGTAGTTGTGCTTTTTGCCTTTCCCATCTTGCATCTATTATGCTCTTGATATCTGTCACAAACTTGTTAAAGTTTGTCTCAGCTTTAAATGCCTCATCTAAGGTTTTATTAAACCTCTCCATATCTAATTCACCATTGTAAAAAATAAATGCCTCTTTATTAGGTAGTAATGAATCAAATTCATTTTTCCATACTTTTACTGGCTTGATCTGATAATCATCTCCCTTTATTTGAGCAATAAACCTATTATAATCTGATCCAAACATGTTGAGTCTAGCCTATATCTAATTTAACTTTCCCTTAAATAAAGACAAGGTAACACTAATTTTCTCTATCTCCTCACCAACTTGTTTTACAATTCTGGGAGGTCTGCCCTAAGTGGCTGCAGGGCTGCTAATCTTTCAAAAATTTGAGTCCTACTTGACCATGTTCCAAAATAAGGATTTAAAGTTGAAACAAAATTAGTTAGCTCCACTTGTGGGCCAAGAAATTTACTATAAGCACCATGTAAAAGATCATCTTTATCCTTTAGGGCATTGATCCTATGTTGTACAATTTGCATCAGGGCTTCCAAAATAACTTTATTATGTTCCTTGACTGCATGCTCTGTTTTTGATGCAACATCCCCTGTATCATCAGTCTGAGCTTCAACATCTATACCCTGTTTAAGTGGGGCTAGAAAAACCTCAGGAATTTCTTGTATCTTCTGAGATAATTCTACCACTAGCTTCTCCAATGCATTAATCTTAATTAGGCACACAGTTCTCTATCCTTAACTATAGCACTTGATTCATTAACCAGTTTACTAAATCTTTAGGACATTTGTGTAGCTTTAGCCTCATTTAAATGAGAAAAGTGAGTTAATACCTATGATATCTCCAAGTCACCTATATTGTAGATAGACCAGATGATCTTATCCCCATCCATTTTTTCTTGTATGTTAAGCAGAACTGGTTTATGATCCTTTGGAGCCAAACTCCACATTTCTAAAGCTTGGGATTTTGGATTGTATCCAAATCCTCTGATCATTTCTCCAACCTATATTTCTAATGATATTTTAACATTAGGTCATTTTCTTATCTGATCAATAATGAAAGCTGAGGCCAGATCCCATCCTCTACTAATAGCATTCCACTAGACTTTACTAATTTTCTAGCTTCTTCTGGTGTCATAGTCTCTAATTCAAGATCATAATCTTGCAGAGCCTACAAGGCTTCACTTGTTACTGCATCTCCTCCTACCAATTTCAACAGTGACCCTACTTTTTTATGTTTATTCCAAATAATAAAATCCTTGAATTCTTTAGTCTTGATAAAATTATCATCATTCTAGTATTGTTCTTGATGTAGCACTCTTTCACCCTAGCATAGCTGAAGAGGCAATTCAACTTCTTCTTCATTATAATTTTGTACCTTCTTTCCTTCCCTTATCAACTTCTTGAGATGATGATCACAAGATCTATCACTAGTTATCAGAGCACCTATTTGATATCTTTTCTTACCTTGTCTCCTTACATAAGAATGCTCCCCTAATTGTACTCTTTGTTTCTTTAATGGGGGCTCATCAGTGACTTTAGCCTCATGCACCTTTGTAAGGTCTATTATTTCATCCTCCTCTATTTCCTGTGCTGTGGTATGTGGCTAAATAATTGGAGGAGAGCCAGGAACTAAATATCCTCCATCACTGTCTTCTTCATACTCTGATGAAGAGTGCCTCTTGTGGCCCTTATCCTTTTCTTCTATTATATCTTCAAGTTGTTCACACAATTTATTATAGGATTCTATCATCTTATCAAGTCTTTTCAAATAAGGTAAATCTGGGAAGTAACCCCCAAAAGAAATCATTTTCCTCTTGACTTGTTGCTCTAGATCCATTATCTCTTTGAACTTATCTTCTCTTTTATTCAATCTCCTCATCTTCCAACATGTTTCTGATGAGGTCCTCCTCCACACATTTCTCATGCTCTTTGGTATGAGGAACAGTTGGTGTCAAGAGATTCTTTGCACTCATTATGAAACCTTTTGTGTCAATGTACCTATAGAAGGCTACATTCATCCTATAGTGACCCAACCAACTATTCACTAAATTCAGGGCCCTCTTTCCAATTGTGAAGTTGTAGATCTTGAATTGCTGAGGAGTGATGGTACCTTTTCTATGAGGAGCCAGATGCTCCTTATCTATTAACATCAACTGTTAGATGAACTCCATAGTATCTATCCTTGGTGGCACATGGAATGGAAGAATATGTGGTGGGTGGGTGGAACCATATACTCTCATCAAAGTAAAATCCTTTTCATAATAAAAATCCCCCCAATTATGGTCTCCTGGCCACTTATCCACAAATTGACAAGGCCTTAGCAATTGTAGCACCTTGATTAGCAGTCTTGTTTTATTTACTCCTAGACATTTGAGGAGTGGATATACCATCCAATTCTGAAAAGCACAAAATTCATTCTCCCTAGCTGTGTAATTCCACACCCTTAGCCAAAATTGTACAAGGTTGGCTTGATTCTGATAGATCCTCATAGGTCTCAAATTATGTAAATCCATAACAGGGAAATTATAAAATAGAATCAAATGCATCAATATTGAATATTGCATGAATTTAGGGCTCTTCTCTTTCTTGTGGATGTTGACAAACCCTTAATGCATTTTGTCAATCACATATTAAATGTAATCATAGTTTGTGCTGACATGAGGACTTTACATATCAAGAACAATCATGAAAATATCTGAACCTATTCTCTCAGCACCCTCATCTTATCCTAAAACTCTACATAATGCATAGGGAATGTACTTTATATAAAAATCGAGATCCTTGTAGAAGTAGGGTGCAGTGCCTGGTATGGGAGCTATGTAATTCCTGACCTTTCTAGGTACATGTTCCTGAATCAATCTTGATACAACACCAACCTCTCTAACATATCTAGCCTCTAAAATTTTTAAGTTTATATCTATGGACAATGGATTATATAGGTTGAAAGCATTCATGAAGGAATTCTTGTCTAGGGTAACTAGTGCAGTTCCATCATCTTTCTTGATAGTCTTAGAAAGGACATCATATCTACTGGTTAGTTCTAATATCAAATCTACATCAACAAAAACATCTAGCACTATTAACTTAGCTAATCCACAGGTCCACGAGTTTGATACAGAAACAAATTCTTCACAATTTTTGAAAAAAGTAATTGAAAAGTGAATATCCAGAGGAACCTGGAGCTTTAGCATCTCTAATGTATGACATATCATCACCAAGGCAGTCGTTATTTACCTTTTTACTCTGGCTGGATGCTGGCAACAAATTCATAAACTCCTTTGAATAATTTCCTTTCCCTTTCATATCATCATCAACATCTCCACTCTTCCCACTGGTTGAACCAACACTTACTGCTTGACTCATCTTATCTATTTTGAACACAACTCTATCTTAAAAGAGAAGCACTTCACTGCAGATTGCTCGGAAAACCACCCAACTCTCCTTTTCTAAAAACTCTAAAAACTATGCAAGTCTTAGCTCTAAATTCTGAAAACCAGATAATCTGAAATGAACAATGGTAATGCCTTTTTATTCAGAGAAAACAATGCATGAATCTCTTCAAAAATCATGAATTTTCTATTCAGTCACTTCTGTCATTAAGTTTATGTGCTTTGATATCAATGTATCCTCCTAGCTGTGGCATTTGAAACTAATAAGTGATCAATTTTGAATGAGTTCTTTTTCATTTAAAACCTTATTATATTCGAAAAAGGCTCAAGATCTGATATGATTGGCTCACTTTATTACAACTCAGCTACTCCTTACAAGTTGTCAAAATCCTTTCATTTTGATTGGCTAGCAATTGTACATCATGGCATGGGAGAAAACTCTTACCTTTACCTTTCTTGTACTCTGGTTCTCTTTAGCAATCACGTGACTGTACAACCTCCTTATCGCTGAGAGTTTAGCTTTACTCTAGTTTCTTTCTAAGAATTAACGCTCATCACACGATCAACACTTTGATCAATGATTATCTCTTAGTCGATGAGTGAATTCACTTAACTCATATTTCCCCTTGATGTTTCACGATTAAAGCTTAGCTTGAACCCTTAGTTTATTTTTAGAGACTACGCGACTGTACAAATTTTGATTAGCTGTAAGATTTTACTTACCATGGGTTTCATCAGAGATTACGCGACCATCCTTGGATCAGCTTCAATCTAACAACTCTCGTGAAATCTCCCAATCATTATCTTAAATCCTAATTTGTTATGAGACTTCATGACTATAGCTCATCTCTTTGTCGTCAAATAAATTTCTTATCTTTGAAATTTCTTAGAGATTTAATGACTACCATAGGATCTTTTCATAACTCAACACATGTCTCGATCTTATTCTTTGTCTCTTGATCGCTGAAACATCTTTGACTTTTCAACTTCTTTCTGTGACTTAATGCCAACCACCTGATCTTTTCTTTTTTACGGTTCAGATCTTCCTGATGTAACTTCAACTGAGCTTTATTTAACTTTTATCAACCATAGTTCTTATTGAGACTCTGCGATAAACTGAAACTCATTGTCATTGAAAGAATTATCTAACTCAAGGTTTTCATCGAGATTGAATGCCAGCCTCTAGATCTTCTTTTAATCTGACGGTAGTCACTATATCTCATGAATTCTGACTTAACTAATCTTTTAGCTTACAACTAAGCATTGGCCATAGGATCAAGTTTGCATCGGACGGTAGTCGCTAAATCTCATATCATTTAACTTAACCTTTGTTTTCTTTTAAGATCTCACAACTGAGTAGACTTAAATCATATTACTATCCTTGGTAATCTTGTGAGACACCACGACTGAGGAAACTCAAAGTCACTTTATGAATTCTTAACTGACGAGTTTGTCTCAAGACTTTACGCCCACTACTAGATTATCTTGGAAATAAAAGGATATCATTGAATCTCATGAACTTTGACTTAACTCTTGTTACCTTTTGCGATCACACGACTGCATAAAATTTCAAACTAGCTTCTAACTTTGATTTATTTATGAGACTGTGTGACTAAAGAAACTCAAAGTCACCAAATGATTCCTTAACTCTGGGGTTTTTAAAAAGACTTTGCGTGAACCACTGGATCTGGATCTACATCAACGATCAACATTAAATCTCCTTAACATTGAAAGCACATTCTTTTTCTTGTGAGATAACGCGACCAAGGCATTTTCACTAAGTCTCTAAGTAATATAGAATATTCTTAAAGCTAAAAGAGACCACGCGACTAACTTATAAAACAAGAAAAAGACACATGACTTAAGTGATTCAAACTTTCTAAAAAGGTAACAGCAAAATAGAAACTAATTATGAAGAACTAGGGCTTTTTTGCATTTTTTAACAAAGTATGACCTAAGACTTAGGTTTTTTGACACTTTTTACTGATTTTATCACTCGGAGATCATCATTTGTAGGGAAAATTTGATAGCACTGGACAAGAATTTGACATTTATGCATGAATATGACTGGGAACTCAAAAAAAATTATAGCAAGATTTTAAAACTGGAAATACAACCAACAAGATCCAAACGATCTAAGCAATGCCTGACACCCTATTACTGATCCTCATCTACAATTATGCATGTGCATAGTCAAGCCATATACTTCTAAAAGGAATTAGGATAAAATTTACAAAAACCCATCCAAGAGTTAGACATCATAAATCATAAATAAGGTTAACTTTTTAAAATGTTATAACTTTTTTCAATTTTTTTTAATAAGGTTAATTTTTTTATTTTGTTTAATTTTATATAGAAAATCATAACGAAGTCATAAAAAACAAAAAGTTCATGAGTTTATCAAAATGTCCAATGTATCTACATGAAATTCTAAATAAGTTTCAGTTTCTACAATATCCCACTGTTAATCACATTTATGCATATGGTCCCAACAAAGTAGTGCACAAACTACACAAAGAAGGCATCGTAGAAACATGATTTCTGCTTTTGCCATTGAAGCAATCTCGATAGCACTAGCTGCCTCTCAAGCCTTGCACAAGTTGCACTCATTTCCTACATCAGGTATAGAACTAGATGGGGTAGATGTAAATGTGGTTTCATTGACCCACCAAAATTATTGACATCCACTATTTTCCTACAATACCAAATCTACATCAGTTCTTCCTAAAATGATTACTTGTCACATTACTTTTAAACATAAAATATAATTCTATATCCAAACCTTTTTCCTATTTGGGCAACCCCAAAATTGATGCCAAGATTACTTGTTGTGTGTGTCATCTTCAACACACAAGGGCCAACACCACATTAACACATAGGCACATTGACTGAAGCCATCGACGCTATATCGATAAATATTGCACTGTCATTCCAACATATCATTTTATTTAGTTAATTATTTTGTTCATTCATGCTAATTATAATTAAAATAAAAAGCAACATACTAATCATGTAGACAACAGCTCAAATCAAATTGCAAAATGACTATTTTCAATCACAGTACATAACGATAATACTTTGTATTTGATGATATAATGAATCTAAACAACATGTAAATGCAACATCCTAACTGCACATGATGGAAACCATATGCATAGTTGTGATTGTGAATTTTAGTTCTTATCACACATAGAAATGCATATAAAGGCATTTACAGTTGGGGGCAGGTCAAATTGTGATATTTTATCAAGATTCAAGTGTATAGTTTTTTAAGTCAAACTTAATTAACCCATGTTTCATGAGTCGTATTCCATCCATGAGTCGTAGTCCACTACATGCATGGCTAATTTATTCTTTGTTATCTCCATTGCTCATCATTATTTGTCCTTGTTATATTTGTGGCCAAAATATCGGTATTTAGAGTTGAATCACTTTCCCAGGTACTCCCAATTTATGAATTGGAGTTGAACCACGTGTCACCTACACTCTTGCAAGTCATTGTCGACACATCAACAATTTTTGTGACATTAGTTTGTTAAATGCAACTGACATGATAAAAAAAATGTGCATGTCAAATTCATGGATGAAACATGGGTCAATGAGTTTGACTAAAAAAACTATACACTTGAATCCAGATAGAAATATCACAAGATAATGAAAAGTTTTGATGAAAATTTAATGGGAGATGTAGTCGGGTATAAAAACCTCAACTACATATAAACACATCAAATGTACTATGGAATGAATATCAAATCCACTGATTGTAAACACATGTGAACTAGTGAACAACATCAGAGAATTATCACTGTCCAATGAAAACTGGATAGAAAATTGAGCAATCAAGAATACTTCATTGGTGATGCAAAAGTTTCATTAGTAGTAAACAAAGAAGAAGAAAAAGTAATCTTATCATCATGGTGGACATAGCCTCCAATAAAAAAGTTGGATTAGGAGAGACATGTCTTGTATCAAGGAGCCATGTAAATTTTAGTAATATAAATAGTTACAAGTGCCATTTCTAGATTGCTCCAATTTTTGTAACAATAAAGGTGTTGTGTCATAATCAAACGGATTTACAAATGTGTCATTACTTATAGAGAAGGTGACAGAACCATATCAATTTGTAAGGAAGCAATGCTACTGTAATGCCCAAGCTCAAATTCAAAATAGTGCAGATATGATGAAGATAATATTGTTTGCATCAGTAGTAATAGAGTAAAGAAAGGACTGCCAAGATTCTTAGACATTCATTAGTCAAGATAAAGGGTGGAGGCATGTCAATGGAAAAGGATAGATAACCATGCCATCTATATGAAACAAATATGAATCAATAATTTTAGAGATGGTCCATGAAGAACAAAAGAATGGCATCAATCATTCAAAATGCAAAGATGTAAAAAATGCTAGTATTAAACAGTGAGCTCATAAACAATGCATGATACCCTAGTTTGCAGCCTGTGAGCCATCAATACATTTTCTCATGAAATGATCATAAATGAGGAGTACCACATAGTGAATATCAACAACAAAACAAATAAAGAGAGATACATATACATATATACATACATATACATATAGATATAGATATACATATACATATACATATACATATACATATACATATACATCTTTACATACATATACATATATACATATATACATACATATACATATATACATACATATACATATACATATATACATATACATATATATACATATACATACATACATACATATATATACATACATACATACATATATATATATATATATATATA